>RJWM01002815.1:0-15057 GCA_004363535.1 Dasyprocta punctata
CTCCCGGCCCTGGTTTTTTGAGGCAGGGTCGCACTGTGTAGCTCAGGCCGGCCTTGCACTCGCGTTGTAGCCCAAGGGGGCCTCGAACTCACAATGCTTCTCCTACCTCAGCCTCCCGAGTGCTGGGATTAAAGGCGTGCGCCACCGCGCCCGGCTTATACATATTTTTCAAAAGAAAAGCTGTTCCTTAAATTCAGATATAAAACGGTTGATTATCTAATAATTACTGGGTTTGTTTGTGGTATTCAGATTGAACCCTGGGCCTTCACACTAAGCTACATCATGGGCCCTTTAAATTTTTTTTTTTTAAATTTTGAGATAGGGCCTTATAGTCACTAAATTGCCCAGGTAGACTTGAACCTTCCATCCTTCTGCCATGATGATGTCAATTTTACAAATAAGCAGACTGAGATATAGATGTTAAGTAACTTGCCCAGGCTACAGATAGTAAGTTGATGAAACTGGAATTTGAAACTCTGCATGTATGTATACCTGTAAGCACAAATGTAAAAAAGAAAAGAGCTGGCCAGTGGTGGCCACACATTCCAGGAAGAGAATCAAGAAGCCAGTTGCTTCCTGTGAGCCAGTGGTGGTTGTAGGCTGGGGCAACCTCTTCCTGTGAGCCAGTGGCAACCATGTAACCCAGGAAGAGAACTGAGAAGAAGCCAACCCCTGTCTGTGAGCCAGTGGTGGTCATGGGCTAGGCCAACCTCTTCCTGTGAACCAGCCGGCGTACAGGCTGGGAGACAAGAAGTGCCAAGGTGCCCCCTCGCAACCAAGCAACCAACTGATTTGGAGAAACACAGGCTGAGATGGTAGCCACTGAAGTAAAATAAACAACTTAATGCCTGTACTATTTGATTGACTTTGCAGGCCTAAAGCCTGTAGTCTAAGGATAGTAGTCTGTGGATTTAGAGGGTAACAATATGCAATATAGCAATTATGGGGGAATTGTCTTCTGAAGGTGGTAGCCAATGTTACTTCCCTATTATCTTGTTTTAAAGTCCTGTATCATTTTCATTTGTTTTGTTTGGTTTTATTCTGTTTTTGTTTTCTTTGATTTTATTGTATCTGATGGCATGGACAGCTATTTCAAAGTTAACAAGCTATATTGTGGTAGCCATTGTTGATTTCTTGTTACCTTGTTTTAAAGTCCTGTATTGCTTTCATTGTTTTGTTTTGATTGGTTTTATTCTGTTTTGTTTGAATTTATTATGTCTGATAGTATGGACAGCTATTTTTTTGTTTTGTTTTGTTTTAATGGTAGGGCAGCTATTTTGAAGATAATGAGAGGCATTATGGTAGCCATTATTGATTTCTGATTACCTTGTTTTGAAGTCCTGTATCACTTTCACTGTTTTGTTTTGATTGACTTTATTCTGTTTGATTTTATTCTTTTATTTTTTTTTTTTTTTTTGCGGCACCGGGGATCGAACTCACAACCTCGCGCCTTGTCAGACAGGCGCTTAAGTCACTGAGCCAAATTCCCGGCCCTGGTTTTTTGAGGCAGGGTCGCACCATGTAGCTCAGGCCGCCAGCCTTGGGCTCACATTGTAGCCCAAGCCGGCCTTGAACTCACAACGCTCCTCCTACCTCAGCCTCCCGAGTGCTGGGATTAAAGGTGTGCGCCACCACGCCCAGCTCAGTTTTATTCTCTTTAAAAGAAAAAAAAAGCCTTAGTTATTTCATCTCTTATGGCAACTCATGCTTGAGTTATTACTATGTGAGTGCCAGGTACCCTTTTAAATGTTTCACTCAAGTGTTTCAGTTATCCATACAATAACCCTATGAAACTGATACTATTAAATACCTCATTTGAAAGAGTAAAATGAGGCCCAGATAACTTGCTCTTGGCCATGCTGCTTCCAGTGGTGGGACTAAGCTCCAAACTAGAACCTCTATGGAGGACATTACCTTGCCCTGCTCTGTGCAATGGCCCAGTGGACTCTTCTCTAGTCTTTCTCACCATTTATAATATTGCTATAATTTAGCACCTTGATTTTTAACATCTGACCAGTCTTTCACAGTTGCTAAATTTTTCCTAAGTTTGGCTAGGCCTCTGAATGGATTTACTGTACTTGCTTGTCTTCTTTTGCTGGATATTATTGTATATGGTCTTATTTCTGTAAGGACAGATTCCCAGAGTGGAAATTATTCTATCAAAGATATGATAGTGTTCATGGCTTTTGATATAAAATGGGACTGTAGTCCAAGAGGTGAGGGTGGTCTCCCAGGATAAGCAACATCTCTATGGCTTTACTGTTCACATTTATTTTTTTCACTTTTATTTATTTATTTTTTATTTGTTTTTGAGACACAGTCTTGCTGTGTAGTTCAGACTGGCCTTGAACTCACTATGTAGCCCAGGCTGGCCTCCAACTTGCAGTAGTCTTCCTGCCTCAGCCTCTTATGTGCCACCATGTCTGGCCACTTGGCCACTGTCTACTTTAGGTGAGAATAGCTACATGGATTTCCCCTGGAGGGGATTTGGAGCAAAGCTACTCCCTGGAGAGAAGCTACAGAGATTAGTCAGGGAACAGTGGTTGTAAGGGAAAGGTAAGTAAAGGGGAAGGAAATGGTCTAAGACCAGTTAAACCATCACAAGCCAAACATGGTGTCCAACGCAGAGGATGCACCTAATAAATCTTTTCTGAGGGCTTTAAATTCTGTTAATCTGGGAACTACGAGGGCAAAGAATTCATAGTCCCTGCTGGGTGATACAACTTCTCTGGGTCTTATGACTACACTTATCAGTCTCACGCTGTGGTGTTAAGAAAGGTAAGTGACGAAAGTACTTACTGAAAATGGCAAAAGGTCACCAGTTTGTTAACTCACACCTATAATCTGATTTTTAGTTCTCTTGAGTGATTTTTTTGAGACAGGGCCTCACTTTGTAGTTCATGCTGGCCCGAACTGGCAGTATCCTCCTGCCTCAGCTTCCTGAGTGCTGGGATTATAAGGATACACCACCACGTCCGGGTTCAGTTCTCACTTTAAAGAGCAAATTTCAAGAGTATTTTTCACGATCACACGTACCCAATGTAAATGTTGGAATACAACCCTTAATTTCACTGCTAGTTTCTGCCTTAGCCTGAGTCAAAACAAACCAGTGTCTTATACAAATGCCTTAAGATGTCACATCTGATCAAGGCCTTCAGAGTATTACCTTGAGTTCTGCCTTTTGGATATTTTAATCTTGTCAAGTGGGCAAAAAAGAAAGTAGGTCAAGCCGGCAGCTCATGAATTTTTTCATTTCGTGAGACAAAAGTTGGCTTTATCTTAGAATTCTAAGTCCATATGAGATATAAAGCTGATTAGTAACAACTGCTAAATCAATCTCGAATGAATTCTTGCCGGGCATGGTGCACGCCTGTACCCTAACACTTGAGGAGGATCACAGTGAGTTCGAGGTGACCTTGGCTACACAGTGAGTTCGAGACCTGCCTGAACTACATAGCAAGCCCGTCTCAAAAAACGAAAACAACCCTCATCTTTAGATACATTCCCTGCAAAACTGCTTATGTCATTAATAAGTAATGATCAGATACATATCTATAATGTACTAAAAAGCACTGCGTTTTAAATAGTGAATTTTATGGGTTGTCAACTAGATCTCAAAATGAAAAAAGGCAAAGAGAATATGACAATTAAACATTAGTAACTACATACATCCGGTGTATAAAAGAACACCTCCCAATATGTAAGATTAAACGATTTGTCTAGATCCGTTCTCGACGGTGTCCGCAGGGCGGCAACTGTGCGAGGCTAATGATGCGTCTCCTCTTAGCACGTTCTATAAACCGGGTTTTCCAGACTATTTTATCAAGGCAAATACAGTTGAATCTGAGCTGAGCTTAGACTGGAGCCCCCGGCTGCCTAACGAGCCCTGGATGTGACTCGCTGTGCAACTCGCCCCGCTGCCGCACTAACTATAGAGGCGGGGGCCCGCAAGTTCCCTTGCTCCTCGCCCCTCGCCCCTCGCCCCTCGCCCTCGCCCTCGCCCTCGCCCGCGATCCCCACGCCGGGAGCCGCGCGCGCCCGTCGGGGCAGAGCGCAGCACCTGGGGCCTTCGGCGCGGCGCGGCGGGGCGGGCTGAGCGCAGGGGCCGGGCCTGCGCCCGCGGCGGAGCGTCACCCTCGCGTCCCCGGCGCGGAACAGGCCCTGCGGAGAGGCAGCCGGGGCGGCGGGTGCGGAAGGCGGGCAGGCGGCGCGGCGGGCGGCCATGGCGGCGGCTCTTGGGACGCGCGGGGCCAGGGTGAGCTGGCTGGCGGCGCTGCGGGGCGGGAGCCGGAGCCTGGCGGCCCAGGTGAGTGCCGAGGGCGGCGGGGCCTGCGCGGCGGAAGCAAGCGTGCCGCGGCAGTACCACTTCTCCCCTGGCTTAAAAATCCCGCCTGGCCTACGAGGGTGCTAACCGGAAACAGACGAGGATGAAGTTTTTTTTTTGTTTTTTGTTTTTTTTTTAATAGGAAAATTAGTCACAGAAGGGACGCTTGAGGACACTGGTGTGCTAGTGACCACAGACGACCGCGCTCCGTTTGTGTCTGCGGCGGCTCGCCGTCGGCGGCTTTCCCTCGTGCTCAGTTAACTGATTTGTTTAGGGGCTGAGTTGGTGGAGGAATTATTCTTTTTTGGTTATTTGGGACACCGTGTTGCTGTATGGTTTAGGCTGGCCTTGAAGTCCCTTTGTAGCCCAGGCTGGCCTCGAACTCGGGGCGATCTCCCTGCTTCAGTGGAGGAATTATTAATAAATTACTTTCTTTCTGGTGACACACTGATTTTTCTTTCCACTTGCAAAGGGACGTTCAGTCGATTTTCCTGCTGCAGAAACTAATATTTTGGAGTCAGGTAACTTGAAGGAAAGTTTAACGTGTAGCACCATCTAGTGGAAAAATACTGCGTTAGACTCAGCGTTTCATTTAGTTGGTGGAACCCATTCGAAATTTTAATGGAAGAAATTTCAAGTAGTTCGGTGGTGGAGGAAGAGAAGCACTGTGTTTTGTAGCCAAAGAAGGAGAAAACACAGAAGAAAAAAAGAGAGAAAGCCCAGTAGGATGCATGCTGTCACCTCGGCGAGTCTCTCGGCAAGCTCTGCGCAAGTGCAGGAGATGGAGTACAATACAGTGAGAGGCAAGGAATGAATACACAGACGGGTGTGACGGCGGCCGTACTCCAGGACCTCTGCTGGATGCCTTCGCATTCCAAGATTACTTTAAGGCTTTCAAAAAGTATTAGCAGGTAGATACTGTAATATCCCCACTACCGACAGCAGGGCGTTGAGATTCAGAAAGGCCGAGAATCAGCATCTTGCAGCAAAACGTAAACTAGTCCTCGAATCAAGACTACAGTACTTTTTCCAAACCCTGTGCTTTTCTCTCACTCAGCTCCCATAGGGGAACAGAATCAAGGGGAACAGAATCACGGCCCCACCAAAGGTTCTGCTGAGGGTGTGCTCTCCAGGGGCCTCTGGTGTTATATAGATGAAGTGGCACCATTTCAATCCTGGACGTGGCCCTCTGTGATGAGCCCCTTGGTCTCCACAGGGCTGCGGATGAGCACGGGGAAAACTGGATTCGCGCAAGTCCCACAGCCTCCAGGGGACTTCTGAATAACCGACACTGCATTATCAGCTACTCAGTGTGGACAAAGATGATTCTGTTTCTTTGCTTTTTTGTTTTTGTTTTGGTACCGGGGATTGAACTCACAATCTCACGCCTGCCAGGCAGTCGCTTAGGCCACTGAGTTAAATCCCTAGCCCTATTTTTTGAGACAGGTCTCACTATGCAGTTCAGGCCAGCCTTGAACTCACTTTGTAGCCCAGGCTGGTCTGGAACTTACAGTGATCCTCCTGCCTCAGCCTCCTGAGTGCTGGGATCAAAGGAATGCACCACCATGCCCGGCTGATTCTGTTTCTTTGAAATTCTCTGAGCTAACAAAATAATTACGTGCTTAGTAAACATTTTAAATTAGTTCCTGTGGTAGACTGTTATGAAATCTTTCAGAACTGTCATTGTAAGATAAATGAATAGCTTTTTGTTTTCCTTCTTCGTGATACTGGGGATTGAACCCAGGGCCTTCACCATCAGCTATATCCCCAGCCTCACCCCACTTTTGATTTTTCATTTTAGTGACTGGCTAAATCACTAAATTGCTTAGAGGCTGGGTTCCAACTTGCAGTCCTTCTACCTCAGCCTTTGGTGCTGGGCTTCCAGTTGTGTGCTACCACACCTGGCTGCCTTTAAATATTTGTGTTTAATGAAGAGGCATTCATATTCTCCCCATTTGTTGTGTGAGAAGGGCAGCTGACCTGGCAAGGAAGAAAAAGTAGAAAATTAATTCCTTAGCATCCTTTTTTCTTTTCATTGAGTAAATTGCTTAAAGGTAAAAGAGTTTCACTCTCTTAACTATATTAATGTCTGTGATAAGGGGTTTTAGAATTCTAGAAGTGGGAGTCGGTGCAGCTTTGTTCAGTTTAGTGCCAGTTCCCTTTGATGAGGAACCCTCAGCATTAGTTCCGTAGTTCTGAGTGGGATTCTCTTTCGTGTGAGCCTATAGCAACCTGCAAATGGATAAGACATGGGGGATTGGTTGACACTTTGCAAATTCTAGCAGAGTGTCTCTTTTCTCTGGTCATGGTATTTAGAATTTTATTTTTAATTTATAAAAGAAATGACACGGGAAGTGGGAGCTGTTAATCAAAAGGATCTTGGCTTTTGAATGTTATCATCAGTAGTGGGAACACTGTAGACAGTGCACGCAAGTGCTGTGGACTTAATCGTCCTCTGGCCAAACTGAGAAGGGAGTTTGTCTTACTGCTGCTCTGAGAAAAGGTTTCACAAACTTAGAAGGCAAGGGCTTTTTACCTGTAGTAGATGGTCTGTGGATCCTTAGAAGTTACACAAAATCATATATAAATGTGTGTTTGTATTTTCCCCTCTGGGTACTGGCTTTTGTCAGATGTGAAAGGGGATAGGAATCCCAAATATTTAAAACCCTGTGAGTAGGGCAGTGAAGACTACCAAGGCGATGAGAAAAACATCCGCCAAGCAGTAGGACAGGAGCTTAGAACCCTGAATTATGAGGAAGAAAAACTAGAAAATTGACTTATCAGCATCCTTTGTCTTTATAGAATAAGTTGCATAAAGGTTGAACACACAGATCTTGCTTGCCAGTGGACTTCAGGGTTTCTGTGGGTGGGTGTTCCGACCTCTGTTTCCGAAGTCCTGGAATTCTGTGAATTATCTAAGAAGTCCAGAATAATGGTCAAGCATAGTTGTAGCTGTCGAGTTGCTGAACTCTGACCCTGGGATGAGGCAGCTGTAAAGGGTGTAGAGATAACTTATCGTGGAGGCAGCTGCTTTAGATAGGGCTAACATTTTTGTCTGTATTGTGAGAACAAAGAAATGGTTAGAATTTGTTGTCTTGAGACTTTTTTTTTGCATTTCTTCTTAAAGAGCTGTACGTTTATTTTTGCAAGTTTATTTAGAGTTTAATCTCTGTTTTCAGATAGGAAATGTGTTCTCTTCACAGTCCTCAGATTCTCAGCTATTGACTGCAGAGGAGAGGAACCAGATTCTACTTGACCTTAAAAAAGCAGGATGGTCAGAATTAAGTGAAAGAGATGCCATCTACAAAGAATTCTCCTTCAAAAATTTTAATCAGGTAATTATTATAAATTCTTGCTAGTGCCATGGTTTATTTTTGCCACCTTCAACTTTCTGATACTATTGGTTGTCTGGTGGCAGACAACCAACAGTATCAATCCTGTGGACCCAGGGTCTACATCTTCCCTTCTTTAAGAATTCACTGAGAGGCTGGGGATTTAGCTCAGTGGTATAAGTGCCTGCCTGGCAAGCATAAGGTCCTGAGTTCACTTCCTGGTACAAACAAAACAAAACAAAAAACAGAATTCAGTGAGAACACTAGCTGTGGTGCCATATTCGTATCATTCCAGCTCTCAGGAAGCTGAGGCAGGAGGATCACTGTGAGATTTTTTTTTTTTTTTTTTTTTTTTGTGGCACCGGGGATTGAACTCACAACCTTGCGCCTGTCAGACAGTTGCTTAAGTCACTGAACCAAACTCCTGGCCCTGGTTTTTTGAGGCAGGGTTGCACTGTGTAGCTCAAGCCGGCCTTGAACTCACAACGCTCCTCCTACCTCAGCCTCCCAAGTGCTGGGATTAAAATCACTGTGAGTTTGAGGCCATCCTGAACTACATCGGGAGACCCTGTCTCAAAAAAAAAAAAAAAAAAAGCCTTCCTTGTTGATAATTGCTACAGCCCACCTGGGCAATTCTCAACCCTAGGGAAAGGGATCATTTGTGTTATTTGAAAAGTCAGGTTCTGAAACTACTATAATTCTGATTTGATGTTGGTTATGATAGTTACTTTTGGACTTTCAAATTACGTTAAGGCACCAGTGATATAGCTCAGCAGCACAGCACCTTCCTGACTAGCATGACGTCCTGAGTTTGATTCCTGGTACCAAAAAAAGAAAAAATTACAATAAAAGAGGATGTAAGAAGGGGGTATGAATAAAAATTTGTATTTATCAGAAGGGATCATGAATAAAAAAAAAAAACAGTTCAGAAATGTATAACTGTTTGATGATTTCCTCTACTTGTCCTGGGCAGTTTATAAGTTTTCTTCCTTTCTGTAGTTGTATTTCTGCCCCTACATCATCCCTCAAGCTGCTCCCATCTCCCTCTTCCCTAATCAGCTAGTTTTCCTGAAGCCCAGGAGCCTGCCCTTAAAGCTTTTCTTTAAACCTGACCTCTCCCTTGGAGCCGTAGCCTTAACAGGGTAACTGTTCCATTTAGTCCCACCCTGTTTAGAGAGTCATCTCCCATGACTTACCCTTCAGTGATTACTCCCTGCATTATGTAAGGTAAATGCTTTTGATTACTTGGTGTTTGTTCAGTTAGTTTAGTAATCCTTCAGACAGATTTATTGTTTTTATTTATATTAGGTGTCAGCATCTAGAAGTCAGAGACTGTGTTTGCTTAAAGAACTCTCTATCGTACATAACACAGTCGTGGATCCAGACAGGCATTTGATAAATGCAGACATTGATTACAGTGCTTGCTGGTTTCTAGAAGGGCACACGAGGACCAGATTGCCACCAAAGAAACCCTCTGCGTGTTTTCCTAGTAAATGCCATTGGCTCCACCGAGCTGCCTGCCCTATTCTGTTCTCCATCCATCTGGCTGCCAGCCATCTGCTGAGTCCCCAGCTCCTGAGGAAACCTGCACCTAGCAGACTCCTTGTCCCGCTGCCCCACGTGCTCGACAGCTCTTGTCAGGGGCTTAGCACTCTGTGGCTGGTGGCAGGGAATCCCATTGGTACAGTAAGCTTGTGTATAAGCTCTAGGTAGCATTTTCCAAGCTTATTAAAATTCTTACATGTGTACAGCTTGACTTCTTTAAGCCTGGGCTAATTTATTGGGCTTGAACATGTGGCTTAAAGTACTTGAGTGGTGTTGCCTCAGGCCCTGCCCATGAGTCAGTCCTCCAGCACCACTCTAAACCTTGTGCTCAGGGCGACTTTCAGAAGCAGGAGGGAAGGGAAGCTTGTGCAGGGCATCCACGATTAGCTGTGACATTATTCACTGGGACATGTCATTAACCAGACCTTCGTCCCCCTTCATCCAGCTATTAGGAAGAAGAGGCAGATGCCAAGAAAATCAAGCTGGTATCAGGGAATGTGTGCAGCAAGCCAGCACTGAGATTATATCCTGGGGTCAGTTTTCCAGCAGGCTTCTGTGGCTTCTGCATATACGATGGCCTGTGATGGCCTGTGATAGCCCTGGTGTCGTGACTGCTCTCACTGCCTTCCAGGCAGTCAAGCAGGAGCAGGCAGTAGTCGAACAAGTTGGGCTAGGAGAGTATTTCAGCAAGGGAGAGTGCACCCCACCAGGAGCTTCGGGGCGTCTCAGGCATTGTTGGAAAGATTCGTGACAGCATATTTGGGCCTGTGCTCGGGATTTTGGAAAGTTTTGAGGGAGTTAAGGCTTTACTGTGGATTAGATGCTGTCAGGATATTGACAATTCTGTGATTCACCATTTTTATAAATCTTATTTATTGGGAGAACAGACTGAAGTGGGGCCAAACCTGAAACTGGAAAAGAAGCAGTAGTTTCCCATCATTAGATGGGCAAGGGGATATTTGGTATTTTAGGGTTTGGAAAATGTTCATGTTTTGTTTCTGGTCAGGTAACGTTATGGAGTGGTCATAGAGCAGCTCTGTCTGCTGTCGATGTCATGTCCAAGAGGAGAGCACTGACGCCTGGTTAATGGACCCAGGCGGCTCCCAGGCACTCGGAGCTGATCCTCCTCTTCTGCTCACAGTCCCTGTGTGGGGTAGCGATTCCTTGGGACTCACAGATCCTCATTCGTCTTTCATCTGGACAGAAAATCCTTCTTACTTTCTTGCGATATTGGGGATTGAACCCAGGGTCTTTTTACTGAGTTACATCCTTAGCCCTTTTATTATTTTACTTTTTTCTTTCTTTCTTTTCTTTTCTTTCTGTCTTTTTTTTTTTTTTTTTTTTTTTTTTTTTTTTTTTTTTTTTTTTTTTTTTTTTTTTTTTTTTTTTTTTTTTTTTTTTTTTTTTTTTTTTTTTTTTTTTTTTTTTTTTTGGTACCAGAGATCAAACTTATGACCTTGCACTTGCCAGGCAGGCACTTATGCTGCTGAGCTAAATCCCCAGCCCTATTTTACGTTTTGAGACACAGTCTTGGTAAATTGCTAAGTTGGCCAGGCTAGGTTCCAATTTTTTTTGGTGTAGTTTTTGTTTGTTTGTTTGTTTTTTGAGACATGGTCTTGCTACGTAGTGCAGCCTGGCCTCAAACTCATGGTGATCCTCCTGCCTCAGCCTTCTAAGTGCTGGGGTTACAGGCATGTACCACCACACTCAACTTGGTTTGCTTTTCTTTGACACAGGGTCTCACTATGTATTTACTTCAGGCTAGCCTTGAACTCACCATGTAGCCCAGGCTGGCAGTGAACTGGTGGCCATCCTTGTGCCTCAGCCTCCTGAGTGTTGGGATTATAGACGTGTACCACCATGTCTGACCACTGGTTTTTATTAAAACAAAGACAAAACATTAAGGTGATGTAAATTTAAAAAGCTGGCCGCAGTGAGCATACCTGTAATCCTAGCAGTTGGGAAGGCTGAGGCAGGAGGATCTCAAGTTTGAGCCCAGTGTGAGCAACGTAGCGACATCCTATCTCAAAAAATTTAGAAAGGCTTGAGTATATAGCTCAGTGTGAGAGCCCTAGGTTCCAGTCTCAGTACTGATAACCTTCCCCCAATCACAACTACTTAAAAAAAGTTTTTTGTATTGTCCTGAGGGTTGAACCCAGAACCTCGAGTATATTAGACAAATATCCTGTGACAGAGCCACATCCCCAGAACACTGTTGTTTGTTTGTTTGAGACAGGGTCTCACTATGTAGTTCAGGCTGGCCCTGAACTCACTGTGAATCCCAGGCTGGCCTAAACTCGCAGTGATCCTGCTGCCTCAGTCTCCCAAGTGCTAGGATTACAAACGTGTGCCACTATGCCTGGCCCACTATTCTCTTTTAGTATTCTCCAGAGGTATAACTTATGTACAATGTAGTAGTTGTGTATATAGTTAAATTGAAATTTTTTGTCATAAAGATAATATTAATTCAGCATCTTTACTGTGTTAGGCCTTATTATAAACTCATGTAGTGCTTACTGCAGGAGCGAGGATAGACAAGAAGCAAATGAATAGATAATTTAATTTCAGTTCACAGCAAGTGCCATGAAGAGGAGTCCTGTAGGAGAATGGAGTGGAAGGTCAAGGAGGAGGCGCTGTTTCAGATGGCATTGTCTGGGGTGATCTTTCAGGGAAGGGAACATCTGAGGCCTGAAAAGTATGAAAGATCTCACTGTGTGAGAATCCAAAGGAAGAACATTCCATATGGAGAGAATAAGTAGTGATCCCAAAGCAAGGATCTTACCATTATGGAGCAGAAGCCCCAAAATCGGTGTTCTGGAGCAGACACAGGAAGTAGAACGAGCACTGAAGCCTTGCCAGCGTGGTGAGGGGTTTGGATTTTAATCTGTGAAAAAGCTGCTGGAGGATTTCAAGCAGAAAAACGTCATTATTTATCTTGTATTCTAAAAAGTCATCTGGATATTCTGCTGAGAAGAGACAGTAGATGGGCAGGAAGGGGTGCAGGCAAACTATATGGGACACTATGACTGTGGTCTAGGTAAGAGACAACAGGAGACTGGAGGTGGAAAAGAATGTGGTATTCCTCATATGGTTTGAAGACAGGAAAATCAAGAGTTGCTGATAGAGTCGGAGGTATAGCTCAGTCAGTGGTGGAGCACTTACTTAGCGTGCACAAGACTTTGGGTTTGATCCCCTCCCCAGCACTGCCAAAAAACAAAGACTTGCCGACAGATTGATCAGGAGGCGGGGTTGGCTGTTAAGGATGTCCCCAAGGTTTGGGGTCAAGCTGTACTGTGAAGGATGGTACCATTGGTGCCACTTACTAACCTAGGGAAAACAGGGCATCGGAAATTAAGAATCCTGTTTTGTGTATTTCAGATTCGAGATACTTACTAGTCATCCAGGTGGACAAATCAGGTTAACAAGTCAAAACTCAGGCTGCAGATAGCAGTTTGAGGATTGTCAGAGGGGTAAGAATTGGCAGAGCACAGTCCTAGACAGGTAAGAGAGGATAAGATGAGATGGCGATAAAGCAGCTGGGATGGTGTCTATTGCAACAGGAAGGAAGGAAGAGCGTGTGAGTAGTGGTGTAGGTAGATTGGTATGTTTGTCCTGGGAAGAAGAGATATTTTTTTTTCTGATTATTTTTATGTTTTTAGTGAGGTCATCAACTGAGAACAAGGAGAGGTGGGAGGCAGGAGTTTTGGGGGTCTGAGGAGGTAGGCGAAGGAATCCAAGTCATCTTGGAGACAAAGACAGTGAGTTAACTAGGGAGATGTGGCTGGTTGCTGCAAGTTCTCAGTGTTACTATAGATTATGATCAAACTTTTTTTTTATTTTAAAGACAATGACTTGCTGGGTACTTCATGCCACTCTTGAATTCATTGTATACTCCAGACTGCACTTGAACTTCCACTCCTTCTGTCTTAGTCTCCTGAAAGCTATGGTCAGACATTTAAAGTGAAGATTTTCTGCATTTTGTCAAGCCGTATCCAACTGCCTGGGTACAGGCTTAGAGTAGGTGCAGACTGAATGAGAAGTGAACTTTTGCCAGATGAGTACAGTGGAGGAACAGAGTGCCAAGGAAGTAAGGGTGTGTGCAATGGAGGGATTAACACATTGGCCTTTGGAGTCTAGGCTGGTAAGGGAAGAACAGCATGACAGGGAGATAGATGGTGAAGATCTGGGAGTGTCATTTGATATAATCTTTTGGAGGGCAGTTGGGCAGTGCTCATTAAGCCTTTTGTGCGTGTGTACACGTGCGAGTGTGTACGTGTCCCTGGCCTGTGTGTGTGTCTGTGTTACTGGGGATCAAACTCAGAGCCTTGCACATACTAGGCAAGTACTCTACCACTGGGCTACACCCCAGTCCTCAGTGCCTGTCAGCACTAAAATCTATATGTCTCTAACCCTAATCTAGAAATAATCTTCTAGATGTGGTCCTGCATGTATACATATCGGATATATGAGGATAACCATTGAAGTTCTCTGTGCCTGTAATGTTTAATGGTGAGCAGGCATTTCCTTGTGCGTGTGCATACCGTGGTAAGGCCACATCTCCTTGGCTGCAGCCCTGCCCTCAGCAGGGCCCACTGTGCTTATAGTTGGGGAGATCCAGCACCTTTCCTGGCTTGAGTGCCACAAACTGGAGGAGGCCAAAGTTACAATTGGTGACCCCTCCACTAAGAACATGATTCACACTGGGTTTTAACATATTAAAAAAAAAATCCCCCAAACATATGGGTGAAAAATACGTTGTGTTTTTTTGCTCAGTAGATTAGGAGGGTTTTTTTTTTTAGTTCTTTGTGTTGTCTTTTCATTTTTCATTTTTTCTTTTTTTAAAATTTTAAAGGGAATGAAACAAAACTAAAATGAATCAAAACAGTGACAAGACAGTAGGAAATCTACAATAGTTGCTATATTGTGTATTGTTTTCCTCTAAATAGTTGCTCCACTTTAGACTTGCAAAGTAAATTAAGCAATACAGTTCCTCAGAATTAGCTGGTTGCTCATGAAGAGGGGTGGTGGGGAGCACCTATTTTCTGCTCAGCCTGTGTGCAGGTCGGCTCACAGGCAGGGGCTTAGCTTCCACCCTAGTTCTACCCATTCTGCACTCTGGCTGGCTCACAGGCAGGGGCTTAGCTTCCACCCTAGTTCTACCCATTCTGCACTCTGGCTGGCTCACAGGCAGGGGCTTAGTTTCCTTCCTCATCTTTTCATTTTTCTTACAATAAAATGTCCAGGAGTAGGCGTATACTTGGTTGGACATTGCAGTTTTTAAGATGGTGTGCTTATGTAGTTTGTGTAAAACGGTATCACAGTTTTCTGTTATGGCTTATATCTAGATGTCCCCCCAAAGCCTCATGTGGTCATAGGTGGAGAGTTTTGAAGGTGGCTGGCTTAGGGTGTGTGATGCTGGGATTAAGGGTGTGTGATTATTAAATTAGTCCACTGATTGGTCTGGCATAGTTCTGGATGTGGGTAATGGGAAGGCTCACCCTGGGTGTGGGTGGAAACTGAGAGGACAGGTAGCCTGGAAGGGACGAAGGGGGTCAGGCAAGGAGCTGCTGTTGCTTCACTTGTCCTTGCTGCTTGCTGCCTTCTGCCTGCCCTGCTTTGTCATGAGCTGTTTCTCCTCTGCGATGCCCCTCTGCCAGGCCACCTGCCTTGGAAGCAGCTGACTGTGGACTGAAACCTTTGCAAACTGTAAGCTGTAATAAACCTTTACCCCTTTAATTTTGAGTATTGAGTATTTTGTCTCAGCAATAAGAAATGTAAGGCACTATCTTTTAATATTATAGAAAGTGAACCATACATTTGAGAAACTTTTTTTTTTTTTTTTTTTTTTTGGGCACT
>RJWM01002815.1:15157-122536 GCA_004363535.1 Dasyprocta punctata
CCTTGCGCCTGCCAGGGCAGGCGCTTAAGCCACTGAGCCAAACTCCCGGCCCTGGTTTTTTGAGGCAGGGTTGCACTATGTAGCTCAGGCCGGCCTTGCGCTCGCGTTGTAGCCCAAGCCGGCCTCGAACTCACAACGCTCCGCCTACCTCAGCCTCCCGAGTGCTGGGATTAAAGGCGTGCGCCACCACGCCCGGCTTTGAGAAACATTTTCACTGAACTGCAATAAAAGCTTTGGACTCTTTCAGGTTTTATTATAGTAATACCCGACAAATACCTTTGATCTTCTTTTTTTCTCAGAGATTTTATTCCGAGAAATGGTTGGTCCCACATAGTCCAAATTAAGTTGATAGCTCAGATGAGCACAGATATTTGGAGATTATAAATATAAAAAATTTCCCAGGTATTCTCCCAGTACAGGTAGATGAAGTAGTCATAGGCAGCCATTTCTGTTGGCCTCTGTGCTTGGTGTTGGTGCACAGACTCCATAGTGCTTTGTGGGTTGGAGGGTGGTATGAAGGTACCGTGACACTACGAGCAGATAGCATGAGGGTCCTGGGACTCAATACAGGGACTTTCCATATTCTGAGTGCTTGAACTCAGACAGGGTCTCTGAGGTTGCACTTGTGAAGGAGTTTTGCTTTTTCTGTTCAGGTAGACATAAGGAGGGAGAGGTCTCTAAGTGACACACTTACGGGTGTTGGGCAACTACAGAGCATCTGCATTAAAAGAGCGCAATGTCATTTGGAAATGTGGGGGTGCATGTTCCATGAAGGTAACTTTTGTTATATATTGTCATGTGCAAGAGTAAATAGGAAGCTTCCAAAATCAAAGGAAATTTTAAACTTTAGAGGTAAGTACAGAAAGTGAGGCTTTGAAGCTCAGGAAACAGATCACTCCAGATGCCAGTAGGTGGAGCCCTCCAGGGCGGGAGGCTGGACTGGCCGGGATCTGACTCTGTAGCAGGCTGTCCTCACTCCCCAACTCCTGGAAACTTGGGACCACCCTTGTTCAGTGCAGAAATAAGCTCAGTATCAGGAATAGAGAAGAAACTGTGGTTGGATACTAGATTTGTTTAGGTTCTTTTTGAGTGAATGAAAGATTCAGGGTGGATTTTCCTACTAGTGAAGGAGAGGACAGAAGTTTTGTGAGAAGGAGCTGCATTTGCTGTATTCCTGGAAAAGCTCCCATACCTTGTCTGTGCTTTGTTATGGGGTCTGCTGGGCAGCCAATCAATTATCTGAGGATGAATCTTATAACTGACTGGTACTCAGCCACTTTTCCCCTTCACAAGGGGTGTTTTTCCATGGCTTGATCTAACAGCTGTCAAAGAGTAGTACCTTTTGCAAGGCAAGAGCCAAACTTTGTTCTCTAGTTTATTCATCAGATTCATGTTTGTAGCTGCTGCCTCTGAAAGCTTTCTTGGGCTGCGGTGGGAGAGAGCAGAATGGCCCAGCTCACAATGGCCATGGTGCAATGTTCTGTGCATCTAGCAGCGGTTTTACCACACCTGACTTGCAGATTGGTAGCATGTTCCTCTTCCAGTGCCCAGAAAGACCCCTGAAATGGAGCAGTTGAAAGTTACTGTTGCTGACTGACTTTATAACAGTGTTTTATTGAGGAATCTGATAATAGGCTATGGTAAAGTCTGGATGATACCAGAAGAAAGACAACTGGTAATGAAAGTCTTTTTTTTTTTATTTTATTTTATTGTTTTTTGTTTTGAGGCAGGATCTCACTATGTAGTCCAGGCTGGCTTTAAACTCACTATGTAGCCCAGGCTGCCCTCAAACTCACTGTGATCCTCCTGCTTCAGCCTCTCGTGTGCTGGGATTACAGCCTGTGCCACCACGTCTAACTGTTAATGAAAGTTTTAATACACCTCTGCAGGATTTTGGTGAAGGTCTCAGGTGCTCTCTTGTAAACAAACTAGTTTGGGTTTTATTGTTGTTGCTGTTGTTCCTTCCAATACTGGGGGGTTGAATCTAGGGCCTGGGCACTGTAACAGTTGAGTGAGAAAATGTCTCAAAGTGGAAAACAATAAAAGGGCTAGTAAAAATATCCAAATAGTATTCATGTTGCTGTTCACTTTGGAGTTCTTCTTGGAGTTCCAAGTAAGCCTGAAATTCTCTGTGTTGTTGTCTGGTTGTGGTCGAACCATCAATGTTGGTCCATCAGAATAGGGAAATTAGAGCCTAAGGTTAACATCATTTGGAGTCTTATTTCTGCAGTTTGTGTCATACAATAGTTTTAGACTTGATATGTATTTGTAAAAGCATATGCAGTGGAGGAAGAAAAATGTAAAACAGGTGTCAACAATGCAAATATGACACCACACTGCAATGTGAAAACACTGTGGTCATTACACCGTCCTTTAATAAAAATGGACTTTTAACTGCATCAGTTTTTCTTAGTCATGTAGTAAATCTTCTGTTTACAGAACCTAGCCTGAGTATTGTGTAAAAGTCAAACAGCCAAGAAATACAATTTCCTCAATAGTCTTTGTCTTGCCCTTTTACAGATGGTGTAAAATCAGGTGTGTAAAAAATAAAAAAAGCAGTTTGAGCTGACGTGAAAGGTATTTCAGATTTATGCTTTGCAGATGATATTGGTATGATTAATGCATTCATTGCTTTTTTTTATTGCTTTTCACAGATAATGTACGTGATGCATGGAAAATGTTGTGGGTTTAAATCTTTGCCAGGTTTAGACTGTGCCTATCAACAGATGTTATCATAGAAGTATTATAATGATTATAAAATAAAAAAATTCGTTATGAAACGTATTGACATAAATTTCATTTATGTAATTTTCATTCATTAGTCTGAAACCTCAGTGTCACATTGGGGTTTGTGAAGCACTATAGGTGAGATTAACTTGATATAAAGTGGTCACAAATGGGTTGCTTTAAATTTAACTAACAAAATAACACTCAAGGGCTAGGGAATTACTGAGGCATTTGTTTTCAGCCTGTATTGCTGGTCATTCTTAAGTAGGTTGACTGTGAATTAACAACAGTGGTTGCTAGTTCAATAACTGCAGAAAGTAACTGAAAGGTAACCTTAAATAATAAGAGTATTTTGGTCTTGCTCTTTTCCATTCTGTTTCTGCTTTTTCTTTGGTATATTTTCCTACTACTTCAGCATGGTCACTGTCAGTGGTGTTCAGGTTTGCACAGTGGCTTTTGGTTGTTGAGTTTCGGTGTATTATGATTTTGACAAAGAAACTTGTAGGATATAGATACTGATAGATTATTCAAATCAGCTAGTTACTCTTCTTGGCAGCATGACAGTGCTGTGCTCAAATTCTTTTCTGGTGTTGGGTAGAGGACCAGTTGGTGTCTGTCACCAGGAAAGATTTGGTCCAACAGTATTGTCTTAGTTACTTTTCTTGTTGCTGAGACAAGATACCCGACACCCAGAGTTAAAGGAGGAAAGGTTTATTTAGCTCACACTGTGTAGAGGTTTCAGTCCATAATCTGCCGATTCCAAGGCAGGGTGGCACATGGCAGAGTGTCAGCAGTTCATGGCAGAAGCAACAGGAGACCTTAACATCATCTTTCTTCGCCTTGTATATTATATCTAGACTGCTGGGATTAGGGTGATACCAAACCAATCAGTGGATTGATTTAGCAGTCACACACCCTTCATGACAGCATCACACACACTAGATTCAGCCACCTCTGAAAAGCCTAAGACTATATGAGGCTTTGGGGGGACATCTAGATACAAACCGTAGTAAGTATGGACAAGTGTATGAGGTTCTTTTTCCCTAGCTCTGAATTCTGCCCTTTTCATATTGCCTTTTAAATAAAACAGAGAAATAACATCCTCTGGCTACTGTTGCAGTTAATTGACAGTCATATCGTCCCTCTGATCTAGTAAAGCTGGGGCCTTCTACATCATTCATGAAATCTTACAGGACAACACTAAATCAGACTGAAATTGTGAGATTGCTTGAGGTCACACTAGGTTGTATACAGTCATAGGTGTCAGGCTCACATGGTTGGTTCCTGTAGCAACATTTTTAGATCCAGTTGTGATAGAGAAATGTTTTATTATTGATGTCGTTAGTGTTATTTTTAGGAGATATCTTGTTTTCCAAGTACTACCTGTTAGATTACTTTCCTTCCTTTAATGGGTTTCACCATACTTCCCTGAGAAAGTGAATACTGTATTACCAGCTGATACAAAGCTGTGTTTGTTTGGAAGTAACCCAAGTATCACTGTTGAGCAACCAGAGGTCATTTAGTTATATCATTCACTTCAGTCCTATCCAAACAGCAAATGTTGCTAACGAATGTGTTTGCTCACATGGTCTCATTCAACCAGCAGGGCAGGATTGTAGTCTTCTGCCATACCATTTAGCAGATTAACTGCAAATACACTGTCTTCACCATTGCAGCTCTGGCTGTGAGCTCTCATCAGGTACCTGAAGCAGCCCCAGACGGGTGGGCCAAGAGCTGCGTGGTCTGGCTCTGTTGGTCTCTGCGAGCTCAGTGAAGGTCTAGAGCTGTCAACCACTGAGAAGCTGGTACCATCTGGCCCAGGGTGCAGAAGGAATAAAATGTAACACAAGAGCTCCCAGTTTTGCTGGGGAGGTGGCACATCCAGATTTTGCAAGGTAAATTTTTCCAAATTGGCTTGTTCATCATTACTAAAATGTGAAGCATTTGTAAGTCAGAGGAGGTGCACTGCAGCCTGGCTGCCCAGAGAAGGAGTTTTGAGTTGTTACTTGAAGATCTGATAGGTTTTTGTGAGGGAAGGGTCTAGGAGAGGGAATAGCAGGTGGCATAGATCACGGGTAGGAAGAAGGGGACACATCTTATTTGCACTGTGTTGGGAGGGTGCTAAGATTGGTTCAGTGAGCTGGGCTGTGGCTTGGCACGGGGGCTCCCTGTAGGGCACACTCTCCTGGGTTTAGCAGTGGCTCAAATTAAGGGCAGCTGAAAACAAACTCTTGTCTTGTTTTCCTTTCTTCAATGTGGTTGTTTCTCTCAGAAATATCCCCTCCTCTTACACAGCCAGGCCTGAAACTGACCAGGCAGCAGGACCTGCCCAGTCATCCTTTAGTGTCTTTTGCCTGGATGGTGTTGCTGGTCTGGGTGTCCCCGCCTGCCTTCCCCCTACAGTATTGCTAAGCAGCTGCCTGACTGCTTGTCACCTTAGGCTTTCCCTGCTCCTGTTCCTGCTGGCCTGAGTTTCTGCTGGCCTGTGTGGCACTTTGTTGTGACTGTATTGGTTTCTGTTCAGAAAATTCCAGTGCCTTTCTGTTGCATCTTACAGGACATATTTCATCTTCTCAGAGGTTGTGCCCTACTTCTCATTACTCTTCTGCAAGAAGCCTCTTCACTGAGAGATTAGAACTCTAAGGTGCCTGAGGGCCACACAGTCGTGCCCTCACTGAAGACGTGAAGGGGTGCAGACAGGGGGAGTCCCCTGACCAGGGCCACTGCAAATTAGTAGCCATACTGGAATTGGACTAAGAGCCCTGGCATCTCAGTCTCATTCTTTTCTGCTTTTATTCAAGTCATCATTCTTCCTGCTTTCCCTCATCCCACCCCATCCTACCTCCATCTGTTCCCATCCTATCCATCACTGGACTGTTTTTACATACCTAACACTAGTAAATAATAATGAGCACTTATTTGAGGCTAGGCACTGTGTAAGACCGTGCGGTATAGTGGTTAATGAGGCAAATATTGTCCTCATGTTCATGGAGCTTATGGTATAGTGGGGGAAAGCAAGTGTAAACAAAGGAAAAATAAATATGTAATTACAAGCTATGGTGAGCGCCATGAAGGAAAAATCCTAATAGCTAATCCCCAGTGAACACACTTAAAGACTTTACCTGTATTCCTTCATTCATTCAGTTAATCCTCACAAAAGTTTTTGAAATACGTATTATTTCCCGCATTTTACATTAGATTAAGTGACTTGGCCATGGTCCCACAGCTGGTGAGTGTGGAGTCAGGATTGGCTCCTGGCAGGCTATTCAGTGAGCCATCAGGGATACTGCCTGCGTCTGCAGCAGGAAAAGGTGTGTGAGAGACAATAGCGGGAAACCTACTTCTGGTTGCGGAGAGCAGTTGGGAAAACCTTAGTAAGAAAGTGATAAACTGATCCATTTTTTATTTTATTTTATTTTATTTTTTTGTCTTTTTGAGACAAGGTGTCTTGGTTGTTTTTCTCTTGTTGCTGGGACAAAATACCTGACACCCAAAATGAAGGGAGGAAAGATTTATTTAGCTCTCTATTTGTGGAGGTTTCAGTCCATAACCAACTGGCTCCAAGCCAGGGTGGCATGGCACTGGGGCAACACTTCAAGGTAGCACCCAGCAAAAGCAGCCAGAGCAAAAGGGGGTGGGGTGTAGCACTCACAAAATCTCCTTGCCCTCCTCCTGTACAGGATGAGGATATTTGTAAAGTAAGAACCCTGGCTCTCAGCTAAGTCTCTTAGTTAAACTTCTAAACTGTTCAAGTTGACACAATGTATAAACCATAATGTAAAGGTTATGGTTTCATTGTGCAGTTTTGGCTGGCCTTAAACTCACTTTATATCCCAGGCTGGCCTCAAACTCACAATGATCTGCCTGCCTCAGCCTCCCAAGCGCTGGGAATCCAGGTGTCTTACTTCTCACTCATTGCTAAGACAGAATACCTGACACCCAAAATTAGGGAAGGAAAGGTTTATTTCTTATAGTTTCTTGGGAATTTCAGTCCATACTTAGTTGGCTCCAAGGCAGCATGGCGTGACAGGGCTGCCATTCATAGCTGCTGCAACTGCAAGGCACGCTGGTGAGAGAGGGAGAGAGTGGAAGAACAAAAGAGGAAGACCCGCCTCCCTTACACTGTATGTTGGCTCCACCCCTGGGCGAGTGCAATGCTCACATTGCCAATCTCAGTGCCAGATAACAAACCAATAACAAGTGCCAGACTCAGCCCCATCAAAAGTATATGAGGACTTGGGGGTACATAGTATCACCCAATACATTCCACCCCTGGACCCCCAAGGACTCATGTACATCCTTAATGCAAAAGACATTTAGTCCCTCTCCAAGAGTTGCCAAAGTCCTAACAGTTTCAGCACTGTTGAAAAGTCCAAGTCCCAAATCTCTGAGATCTATGGCAAACTCTTAACTGTAACCCCCTGTACAAATGAAAACGAGGTTAAGCACTTCCAACATATAAAGGCACAAGATAAACATTACCATTGCAAAAGTTACAAATAGGGGAATACAAAGCATTGGAACCAAAGCAAGTCCAAAATCCAGCAGGGTAAACATTAAGTCCTGGAGTTCTCCACTCAGCATCTGAAGCAATCTGGTTGCAAGCCAAAAGGCCTGAGTGATTCCACCCCCACGGCTTGAGTGACTCCACCCCCACGGCACTTTCAGGGGTCTGAACTTCCATAGCTTTCCTTAGATGATCCATGTTCCTTGGCTTCACCCTTACATATTTACACATTGCGCTCAGCAGGTGAGGCAGAAGCTGCCTTAGCTTTTTCTTGTACTTAAAACCAGCACCATGTGGATGCTGCCAAGGTCTACTACCAGCTGGAGCAGTAGTCAGGCTTTCCTCTCTCTTGGCTGTAGGGGTCAACTGCCTGGATCACTGAGCTCTCTGAACCTGATTGTGAGGAACAGCTTCTATATGCCATTGCCATTCTGGAACCTGGTGTGGCTGCGACCCTTTTGAAATCTCCTGTGGCCTCTGTTGCCACTCTGGGACATGGCACTCTGTGGCTTTTTCCTCCGAGCAAACTCTTTCACTTTTGAAGGCCTGAGGCTGCAAAGGGTGGAGGCCCGCTGCTTCCCAGGATGCCTCCAGGCCATCTTTTTTATTCCTTTGTTCCTTCTCAGCAGTCAAGGGCTCAGCTCTACCTTTACAGTCCACAGTTTCCTGGCCAAACTCACGTTTTAAATCACCATGCTGTGCTCTTTGCTCTTGATTTCCAACATAAATCTAACCAAGAGCCCCCAACAAGAGCCAGGCCATCATTTCAACATTTGGCTGCCTTATAACTTCTCTCTCTAAACTAAGCAGTCCTTCGCCCTTAATCTCAGTCTCAGGCAAAGTCTCTGGGCACAGGCAGAATGCAGACAAACTTTCTGCCAAGCTGTAACACACATCATGTGGAGTCCAACAACCAATGCAGTCCGTCTTCCCAGCAGAAACCTCCCAAGCCTGGTCCTTACCAGCAGGCTTTCTATCAGCCTTCTGGTCTCCTGGGCTCTGACCAGAATCTCCCATACAGAACAACCTAAGCTGTTCCAGCTCTATGCGTTCAGGCGACATCTCTGAACCTTTCCAAACTCTTCCCACAAGCCATCTCCAAAGGCTTTTGAACCACATGGTCAGGTTTAGTCACAGCAATGACCCTACTCCTGGTACCAAATTCCATCTTAGTTACTTTTCGCTCATTGCCGAGACAGAATACCTGATGCCCAAAATTAGGGAAGCAAAGGTTTATTTCTTATAGTTTCTTGGGAGTTTCAATCCATACTTAGTTGGCTCCAGGGCAGTGTGGCATGGCAGGACCACCATTCATAGCCACTGCAACTGCAAGGTGCACTGGTGAGAGAGAGAGCAGAAGAACAAGAGAGGAAGACCCGCCTCCCTTACACTGTATGTTGGCTCCACCCCTGGGCGAGTGCAGCACTTACATTGCCAATCCCAGCACCAGACAACAAACGAATAACAAGCGCCAGACTCAGCCCCATCAAAAGTATATGAGGACTTGGTACATAGTATCACCCAATACATCAGCATAGTGTACTTTTTAGAAAAGATCAGTCAAAGGATATAGAGGATATAGGGATTATCCAGGTTTCTCTGATTATGGAGGAGTGGTGATGGGGTGTAAGGAAGAAGAATAGAGAATGATGAAAGTAACTCTTACTTAGCTGGAAGTGACATTTATATTTACTGAGCTGGGGAAGTGTGGGAGAGGAACAGGACAGTGGTATAGGAATCACGATTTCTAGTTTGAACTCTATTTTGTTTTTTCATTTGTTTTGAGAAAGGATTTCTCTATGTGGCTGACTTCTGAACTTGCCATTGTCTTGCCTGTGCCTCCTGAGTGCTGGGATTACAGATGTGTTTTGCCATGTCCAGTTGGTTTGGGCACTTTAGCAATGCTGGGGCTTGAACTGAGGACCTCATGCATACCAGGCAAGTGCTCTACCACTGCAACACACCCTCATTCATGGACACTTTAAATATGAGCTGCTGGAACTGGAAGACATCCAAATGTCAACTTCAAGAAGGTAGTTTTAGCTCAGTGTGGTGGCATACTCCCATAGTTCTAGCTCTCTGGGAGTCTGAGTCAAGAGGCTCTCAAGTTTGAACTTAGCCTGGATAACTTAGTGACTTAGCAAGAATGAATATGAATATCTGTATCTATATCTTTATATATATATGTATCTGAGGACATGTATATATATGCAAAGCTATCTGTATCTGGGGATATATCTATCTATCTATGTATTTATGTATCTATCTGTATGTATTTGGGGATGTGCAAAGGCCCTGAGTTTCAATCCCCAGTACCATTTTTAAATAAGCCAAAAATAAAAAGGTAGTTTTATGGTGATTTAGGAACTCAGAGGCAAGGTCTCAATCATAGATAATGGGGAATCATAAGAATACATGGGGAAAAAGCTGAGATAATAGGTGACATCACTCAGGAAGAAATTGTAGCATGAGAACAAGGCTCAGGGCTCAGTCCATTTAGGGGCTAGATAGAAAAGGAGAGCTAGCAAAAGACTTAGGCTTGTTAGAGAAATAGAGACAAGACCAGGTCAATGTTCTATCTTAGAATCCAAAAGAAGATGGCATTTTAAAACAAGAGAGGAGGGGAAGGGAAAGTAAAAAGAATTAAAATGTGTTTTGTACATGTGCCAGCTCCCCCTGATGAATATAACATATACTGCAAACATGTACTAATAAAAATTCTTTAAAAATAAAATTAAAAAATAAAAGGGAGGGATCAGTTTTGCTGAGATCTCAAGTACGATGATGATGTAGTCAGGGGTTACGGGGAGAACAACTGCATACAGGACACAGAATTTATAATACTGTTTTATGATGGTCACCCAGAGTTAAACACAAGAAAGCGCAGGAAATCTGTCCATAACAATAAAGACCCAGAATATTCAGCCAAGGGCCTGGATCTCACAGTAATGTCCTGCGTGAGTCCAGCTGAAGACCTAGAGCCCATGACAATGCCTCCCACAAATCCAGCTGGAAATCTAAGAGCCCATGATAAGGACTCATGCCAGTCTATTTTATGGATCTGCACTGGGAAGGCCATTGGTCAGCAGTGGAAGCTAGGAAGTCTGTGCCAGCCGGGTGAAGGAGCTGTGCAGTAAGTTGAGGGTTCTATACTGGAGCCAAGAAGTCTTGCTCAAAATAAGGAGCCGGGGCTGCCCTGAGAAGTACCACAGCCATCCTCAGCGACAGTGATAAAACAGCATGGTGGAAGGGACTGGGTGAAGAAAACTTCACATCCTGGTAGTCAGGCAGCAGGGAGAGAGGGGAGGAGCCAGGAAGGAGACAGGGCCTTTCAGGTCATGCCCCCATTGACCTGCCCCCTCCAGCCACAGCGCACCTCATAATACCGTGTTGGCTACGTGTCTGTCAGCAGATCAGCCCACCGATGAGCGTAGTGAGCCCACGATCCAGTCACTTTTCAAGCATGAGGTGTTGGTGGGAGCAGGTCAATCCAGATCTAAACTGTAGCATGTTACCTGGGAGTGTTTGAATGTATGACATTTCTTGATTTGGTCCACTGTGGGACTGTGTGCATGGTCTCAGGGAACAGAGTTTTTCTTTTTGTCTCCTAGATTGTCACCCAGGACTTTTCCTCTGTCACATCTCCTTACCCCTCGTTACTCACACATGGTTCCTGAGGCTGAGCAGGCCAGTAAGCTGTTGTGTCTGAGGGGAGTAGGGAGGGCGGCCTGCAGTGCCATGGTGCATTTCCCAGAGCAGTGATGGTGAACCTTTTAGAGATGGTACCCAAATTGCAACCTAAAACCCACTTACTTATCGCAAATTGGCAACAGGGCAATTAAATATGAATACTGAGGTTTTAATTTAGAAAAACAACTCATTCATTAACATCTTTTGTCTTAAAAACAGAACAATGTCATAGGTTCACCACCGCTGTCCTGAAACAACGTTGGTTGTCTTTTTTTCTGCATGCAGTTTTGAAACAACAGAGGATGACTTGGGCCACTTGTGGTGTCTCTGGTCAGTTGCCTTCAATAAGAGAGTCTTAAAGCTGGAGCTTGTTAAGTATTTTTGCCACCACAGCCTCAGCCACCCACAACTACAACCACAGTCTGTCGTGGATATTAGTGTCCTAAGGGCCCATGACAGGGAGTTCTTTAGTTCTTTAGACTCCACAAAGCATTATGCTGGGAGGTGACTACAGGTCTGTTCACCTGGTATCTATTAGGTGCTTATTTCTGTTTTCAGACAGTTCTTTTAATCTTGAATCTTTCCTTTTATGGTCCAGCACCTTTGGCTGATTTTTCTTTTTTCTTTTTATTTCAGCTTGGTGGTGTCGCATATAGAAAAGTTACAAATATATTTTTTAGGAATTATTTTTAAGAAATGTGCTTTAAAGTTGTTATTTTTTGTTCATTTTGAGATGGGGTCTCACTTTGTTGCCCTGGCTGGTCCTGAACTCCTGGGCTTCCAAGCAGTGTTCCTGCCTCAGCCTCCCAAGTAGTTGGGACCATAGGTGTGCATTGCTGTATGTGCCTACAGGTGACTCTTTTTTTTTTTGTGGCACCGGGGATTGAACTCACAACCTTGCGCCTGCCAGACAGACGCTTAAGCCATTGAGCCAAACTCCTGACCCTAGTTTTTTGAGGCAGGGTCACACTATATAGCTCAGGTCGGCCTTGTGCTCACATTGTAGCCCAAGCAGGCCTCAAATTCACAATGCTTTTCCTACCTCAGCCTCCCGAGTGCTTGAATTAAAGGCGTGCGCCACCACACCCGGCTATAGGTGACTCTTAATTCTGCATTATTTACCTGAAATACAGACAGATCAGGTTTCTTTTTGACAGTTTGAAGACTCACAAAGTATTTTATGGGCTAGTGAGTGTTTGAGGTCTACTAGGTATTAATAAGCTCACTGTTAGGTTTTTGTTTTGATTTTGAGAACAGGGTTTTGCTATGTAGTTCAGGCTGGCCTTAACCCCAGTATGGAGCCCAGGCTGGCCTCAAAATCACAACAATCCACCTCCCTCAGCCTTCTGAGTGCTGGGATCACAGGTGTACGCCACCATGCCCAGCAAGCTCGCTGTTGGGTGACCTGTGAAATAGCATCCCAGCACCCCTGTAAGGCTAGGTGATAGTATCCCCATTTTGCTAATGGTGGAGAAGTCAGGGACATTAGGAACTTGCTCAGATTTACAGAAGTGGGCAGTGGGGCTATAATTCCAAGTCCAGGTATTCTACCCTGAAGTGATGACTCTTCTTTTAACACAACTCTGTGTCCTTAGGAATTGCAGACTAACTCAGAATGTGGCTTACAGTTTTGTTTAGGAATGTCTTAGCCCTTTGAATGAGCAGTTCTGCCATTCAAAGTTGAGTCTATTTCTACTTACAGGATATTATATATACTTTG
The DNA here is from genome assembly GCA_004363535.1 of Dasyprocta punctata. Taxonomy (NCBI): domain Eukaryota; kingdom Metazoa; phylum Chordata; class Mammalia; order Rodentia; family Dasyproctidae; genus Dasyprocta; species Dasyprocta punctata. Next base: position 27,802 of record RJWM01002815.1, read on the forward strand.
CATATTTCAAAGAGAAAGGTAGTCAGTTACCCACAGGAATTTGACCTGCAAATTGCTCCATAGTTTCTTGTGTTGTGTCCTGAAAACATTGGTTTATAAAACTCAGTTGATCAGTTATCAATCCTAAATCTATTACAGGTTGGAGGTCAACTTCCAACTATAGGTTGAAGAGAAAAGTCACTTCCACATAGAAAGTCTGCCAAGAGCAACTGGAAACTTTACTTGGAGAAAGGGAACTCTGCGGAGGAAACAACACATGTTGTGCATTGAAAGATCCCATCTTTCTATTGACCATACAGTTGTGATTACAAATATGTGGAGGGCCATTGTAATTCTAAGCGTATTGAAGTATGATTCTGAAATGTAAGTTCGAGGGTGTTTCTCTTCCATCTTTTTTTTTTTTTTTTCTCTTCCATCTTTATATTTGTTTAAAACTACAGCTGTGGCTGGTCTTGGTGGAGCATGCCTGCAATTCCTGCACTTGGGAGGCTGAGGCAGGAGGATCATTGTGAATTCGAGGCAAGTTTAGGCCACATAGTGAGTTCAAGGACAGTCTGAACTACATAGTGAGACCCTGCCTCAAAAAACAAACACAAACAAAGCAATAAAACTGTAACTTTCTTGGTTTATTTTATTTTTTTTTTATATTTTATTTTTATTTATTTATTTATTTTTTGTGGCACCAGGGATTGAACTCACAACCTCAAGTCTGCCAAACAGGCGCAGAAGCCACTCAGCCAAACTCCCAGCCCTAGTTTTTTGAGGCAGGGTCGCACTGTGTAGCTCAGGCCAGCCTTGCACTTGTGTTGTAGCCCAAGCCGGCCTGGAACTCACAATGCTCCTCCTACCTCAGCCTCCCGAGTGCTGGGATTAAAGGCATGTGCCACCATGCCGGGCTCTTTTTTTTGTTTTATGTTTTATTGATTTATTTTTTTTTGAGACAGAGTTTCACTTTGTAGTGCAGGCTGGTCTTGAACTCATGGTGATCCTCCTGCCTCAACCTCCTGAGTGCTAGAATTATAGGTGTGCACCACCACACCTGGTTTAAAATTGTAACTTTTAAACAGTAAAGTTTACATTTATGGGTTACTCATCATATCCTACAGAGATCAGCCAGGCCTCTCACTTTTATAAGATTATACCCATGATACATTTGTATGGTATGTTCATCTGGAAAATAAATATGTTTATGGAAAACAAATCTGATTGCATAATATGACTTCTATTAGAAAATAAAAGAGTACATAGGAGCAAAATACATAGGATCGCCACGAGTTTGAGGTCAGCCTGGGCTACATAGTGAGTTCAAGGTCAGCCTGCACTACAAAGCAAGACCATGTCTCAAGAAACAACAACAAAAAACCAAAAAACAAAAAACCCCAAAAAACCCCCCAAAAGCAAAAAAAAGTTGCAGTTTTATTTGTTTTTGTTTTTCGAGACAGTGTCTTACTGTGTAGTTCAGACTGACCTTGTAATTCTTCTGCTCACTTAAAAATAATATATGTGTGTGTATAGATATTAAAGACACTTTTTAGTCACTTTTTTCACTTTATGTTTAGTGAACAGTTTCCTTGTCAGTTGCTTTATGTGTTTTTTGTTTTTTGTTTTTGGTACCAGGGATCAAACTCATGACCTCGCGCTTGCCAGGCAGGTGCTTACACCACTGAGCTAAATCCCCAGCCCTTGCCTCATGTTTTTTTAATGGTGAGATATATATAGTATTCCATTTAATAGAAAGGTCCTATTTAATTTAGCCGATTTTTTATGTATGTATGTGTATATATATGTATATATGTATTGAGCCAGGGACTCACTATGTAGCCTAGACTGGCCTTGAATTTGCAGTGATCCTCCTGCCTCAGCCTCCTGAGTGCTGGGGTTACAGGTATGCACCACCGCACCTGGTTTAATCAGTACTTTTATATAGTAACCATCTTCACAGTCAAGGGTTTGTGAGCCTCCCTTTTCTCAGAGGTCCTGTATTAATCTGTCAACTGAACACAAAAATATCAAGGACCCACTCCAGGTTCCTCTTGCTAAAGGTACTCAGGATCTTGATACCCAGTGAGGTCAGGCATAGATCCAACCACTTGTTAAAAAGGTAAATCGAAATCATCACCTAGATAGAATTGATCTGTTGAAGCTAAAAATATCAAGGCTTTCAAGTTACTTGAGAAGCCCAGAAGGAAAATGTTATGTTACAGGGCTTTGTAGTTACTATTCTCACAGCTTAGTGCAAGGGTGTAGGGAATGTTTTTCCTAGAAAGGTTTCTCTTTTTGAGATTATTTTTCAGATAAAGAAGGCTTGTTTAATTCAGGAAGAGTTATTTCATAGGAAATTAAATCTTGGTAAATCCTCTATCACATTTCCACACTTGCCAGTTCTCTGGCAAATGATGACTTTCAAATGATTTGGGGGATTTCTTACAAGCAAATAATTCTGCATTTTATACATATTTATCTTTTTTACTTTTGAATAAAACTCTCTTAGATAAGAGGTTTGTGTTTGCCCTTTGTATTAGTCTCTGGGTAATATTATTTCTTCTCAAACTGAGAATGGTTAATTGCTTGTAGTGATTTTTAAAAACAATTTTACTTGTTTTGAATGTTTTCTGGAAAGAATTTAAAAAATAGAACCAGTGCTGTTGGCCAGGCACCGGAGAGTTGCTGCCGCTTAGAGATCAGTAATTGTAACATCTTGGTTTGTAATCCTCAGTGGTGTCTAATCATGTCGCGTGCTTGGGAACCAGGAAAGAATTTTCTTTTCAAGTCTTAGAGCATCATTTTTTCCGACATTGATCAAAGGTTGGAAAACTACCATTATATATGTAGTCAGGGTATTCATAACTGTCTTACATTCTTAATCTTTTGGCTATTTGGTTGAAATATATCTACGCCTCTTAAATATTGAAAGCATAATATCCTTTAACCTACAACTGCAGAGTTAAAATGAATTTTATGTGAAATATTTAGTTGTGGGCCACATCTTCAGCTTTTTATATGCCACAGTGGTCTTGTTTTTTTCCCTTCCATTGTCTGATAGTGAGGTCATTTTCAGTCCTCTGAGAAATTCTATTCCCAGCCAGATGCGGCTCATATATTAAAAGTAGCACCTGTGGCTAATATCACAGCAGCTTACCATAAATTTACATGGTAACTAGGATTATATCTGTCAAGACTGTTAAAAAACATCTAGATTTAATTTGATTTCCAGTATTGTAGAGGCTATCCAACATTTTGCTTCATAACTATATTTTAAAAGTTAAAAATCAGTCCATTGTTAAGTTTTATAGCACTCCTAGTGCCCATTAAGTTGATTTGTTCAATGGAGGTCAGAGTAAAGCAACTTGGCTACATTAAGATCGGAAACCAACCCATTTGTGACAAATTTAGTCCTTTCGTGTGAATCTTCTCAACGTCTCTGCACTGATTGGATTCAGGTGTAGCTTATGTCAGTAGCATTTAACCTCAAAAGAATGAGTGGTGTGATTGGGTTGTTGTAAATTCTGAAGCATTTTGCCTTTGCTTGTTTAAATGTAACTGTTGACGCTGCCGCCCATGCCCGACTGCTTCACCATCTGTCTATACCAGAGTAGTATAGTTTTAGAGACATCTTAGAAAATTGGGGTATGTGCCCTTATCCCTTTTCCTCCTTTGTGTAACCCTTCCTGAATTGCTCTACTCCCCATTATCCTTTGAGTCATCTTCCACATGTTGATTTGCACACCTGCAGTTATAAAATTATTTTGGGGTGTCATTATATCATGTTGTTCACCAACTTTCCAGCATTTATGAATACACTGTAAATCAAAATAATTTACAGGGTACAGGGAATCTGCTCTTACAAATAAGAGTTGAATGATGCATTTCTTTGGTGTCCTCCTACTTCACATAGTTTCTTAAAAAGAAACTGGTAACGTGTTGTATTTCTTTGTATTTGCAAAAATTAATTCATAGTCCAGAACTGAATTAAAGATTAAAATCAATCTTCTAAGCATTTTGTAGTTTAAAATACGTAAAGAAACATAATCCAATTAAGAAGTCAGCAAACTCTGTTTCCTAATTAGGCATTGCAGTTGTCTTGGCAATAATCTTGCTCCTGAACCAGACAGTGGGATGTGACATACTGGCACTGAGGTTAGGGCAGCGTGTGGCTCCTTGGCACAGATATCCTTAACCTTAAGTGTATATGCCTGCTTTAAAGTAGAATCAGCGTGGAAAAAGTAGAAATGAGGAAGTTTGTAAGGTTTTTTTCAGACTGAAGTCTCACCAAGGAAGTAGAACAGCAGCCAAAATTATGTTGAAAAGATTGTAGTGATGGAAAAAATGATTAGGATAGTGAAGATAACATGATAATTTAGTGTGTTACTAGGTATTATTAATCACTTACTAGAAAATACCATTAATGACCAGTTTGAAGCTGTGTAAAACTTTTTTTTTTTTTTGGTAGTACTGGAGATTGAACCCAAGGCTTCAAACATACCAGGCAAGCGCTCTACTACTGAGCTATATCCCTAGCCTTGTAAAACATTGTTTGAGAGAATCATGACATCTTTTTGGGTTCCTAGTTACTTAGGTGCCCTCCTGGTGCATCTGGATGATGGCCGAGTTTCTGCTTGGCTGTCAGTGGCGGGGAGGGGTGAAAGCATAAGATAGGTGCGCAGAGTCACACAGCCTTCCTTGCTTCCCTCCCTGCCTTCATCGTGTCTTTACAGATCCCTGTGACTGACCTCCTTGGCCCCCCTCCACTGTAATCCCCTTGAGGGCCAGCCACTGTGACCCAGGGCCTAGAGCCCAGGCAGGTGTGTGGTACAGTGACGGTAATAATCGTGAATATCACATACTTTCAGGAGCAGACTGTTGGGAAGATTCTGGAGCTTTCAAGTAGATTTGAGTTTTCAGATAACACACAGCAGTAATTTTAAGAAATTGTTAACTTATTTTGCTGACCAGGATTCTTTTTTTCCTCAGTCATCCATTGGAGTTGGAAGCAGTTGTATCATTTTGTTTCTGAAGATACCAGTTGATGTTCCCAAGAGAACAGAAATCATGGAGTTGTTGGGATGAGGCGCCTTCATCACGGTAGCCATCTTTGAAATCCTGCGTTTTAGCGCTGAAGCTCCATCTGTCTAGTGACCAAAGATACAACCCTAGAAAGTTGATTTGGAGAACAGAAAAAAAAGTTACTTTAGAAGACCTGATTATTTTTAGGGAGATGCATTTATTTCCTTACAACTCAGAGATGAAAATAATTATTGAAGTGCCCAGTGCCAGCTTTTTATCATTCACTGATGCCGTATTACCTTAAGTGGTTTAGAATAAAAGAAGTAGCTATAATTTAAGACCAGGTGGACCAGTGTTACAGGACTAAATAGATATAAATGCTTTAGCATGCATTGATTTATAAGGTAATATTTAGTTTGGTTCTTTCATAAATAACATTCCATGTTGAAAAATGAAAACTGTGGTATTAACTGCATTTTTATTTAGAATTTTGTTTTAAGCCATGCAGAATTCTATTGTTTAATTGGTTTTTCAGATTATTGCATGAGAGTAAAATCTATATTTCTTCTAATGAGATCCTTATTTAGCAAAATTTAGCTGTTATAGTTGCTATTGGATGAACATATATTTGTTTTTTATAAAAAAATCTCATTCTCTCCACACTTATTTCTTATGTATATGCAACTTTTCTTTCACCAAATTATTAAAAATGGGGTTTTGAGAAATAAGTTATTTTGTTATATTGAGACCTTGTTATGGATCTATTATTGCAGTATTCTAGGACTGTAATTAAGAGTAGATTCTGCTGGTAAATGTTGAGAAGAGGCAAAGAAGGAAGTTACGATACATTGCCTATTTACCAATTAACCATTACCTGCCAAAAGCACATCAGACCCACACAGCGGACATCCGCTAATCCAGTGGTTAGCCGTTCCGGGCTCTAATGCACAGTTTTACACGTTAACGGTTTTGAAGTTCCAGGCCAAAGTTGACCTTTCACATGTGCTCCGTTCACAGTAGGAATCTCCACTCACTGCTTCCTGTCAGGATGGATTATAGTGACACAGCCCAGGGCTCACTTTGGCTGCAATTAAGTTTTTGATCAGAATTATTTCGTTCACAAACAATCACATTTGTTAAAACGTTACATCTGCCCTGAGAATCACTGGCAGCCTCTCAGTTTATCAGTGTGATGTGGGTGTAATTCTTCATTTGTTTTTCATAAAACAGCAAGCCATCTAATGTATGTTATTTAATTTCTTTTTCTTTTACTGGTTTCTGCCTTTCATTTCATTGGGTTTGGAAGGAAACCGTGTGCTGAAATTAGTATGAAGCTGCTTGAAAACTTTGGGAATTTGAATGAAATTGTTTTTTGGTGCAGAACAAAAATTATCCAATTGGGAGCCAAGACTCAAATATTATATCCAAAAATTGTTAGTGGTGGTTCTGTTTCTCACACGAGGAAACATTTTAGCTGTGCGAGTGTGAGGGTTTGAGGTTTTGATTCTTGGCCTGTAGTTCCTGTAATCTGCATGCCGCAGCGTTGCTGCCGCCTTTCCGCACTTAGCCTAATGCGCGTCTCCAGTCCCATCCCCGTTGCCCTGAATTTCGGTGCCTGAAGTGAAGCCAGTGTTGGCTTCCTTAGGCTCACCTCCTTTGGTTCTTTGCTTTCAAAAATCATTTCCTCACTGAGAAGTGGCAGCAGAGATATATTAAAGGAAGTTGTTTTTTGTTTGTTTGTTTGGTTTGTTTGTTTGTTTGTTTTTTTGGTGCTAACTGACCATTTTCTGCTAGTAAAATAATGTGGGTATCAATGGAACTCTTGAGTTTTATGGGTGATCTGACAAGGCTACCGTCTCACCCTTTTGTGACCCTGTCCATTTTGGGGAAGAGTCTGTTTGCTTCATAGTATTGTGTGTTGGGTGGGGTACTTATGTGGCACAAGATTAGAGTTTGGATTGAGTGTGACTTAAAATGGAAATTAACCTTTGACTTAATTTTGTGTGAGCACAGAGTCTGGGTGGCTGGGGTTGAGGTGGTGGGAATGGGGGAAGGATGGGAGTTAGGAGGACGTGGAGCTGGAAATGCTTGAGTGCTATCTGAAAGGTTCAGAAATTAAATATCTATATCTATAACTGTATCTATATCTATCTAGTATGTATCTCTATTAAAATAATTTATGACTAGGTTTTGAAATGTTGCATTAAAATCTAAACCATTTTCCATTTGATTTGTTGTAACCAACTCACTGCTAACTCATACAATTATAAGTGGCAAAGAAACGCGTTGCCCCAGAAAAACTATTTAACTAATATTTTAAGCTTTTTGGTAAAGTAGAGCCTAGTTACATGTCTAAAGTCTAAAGGGTTTACTTAAATGGAATGGGCTACATTACTGAAACTTTCATTTTCCTTTTTCAGATTTGTGAGCAAATTTTTCTAAATTATTATAATTGTGTTTTTACTCCTTTCAAAAATATCATATTTTTGAATTTCTCTGGCCACATTTACTGATTTTGTTTGTTTATTTGTTTGTTTCTGAGGCAGGACTCTCAAGTGTGTTACTCAGGTTGGCTTTGAACTCCTGAGTAGTTGGGGTTACAGGTATGGTACCATCGTATTTCTGGCATCATATTTACTATTTAAAGGAAAAGTACTTAAAGAAAATAATGAAGAATATTAGGTTTCGTGAGGAAACTATCCTGCAACCTTAGGTATGTGGTACATAGTACCTGTCATCTTTTAGTACTGCCAGGTAAAATTTGTAACTTTTTTTTTCTTCTTTGCAGTTCTGGGGATTGAACTCAGAACCTTTACACTCAACTACATCCCTGGCCCTTCTTGTTTTTGAGACAAAGTTTTGCTAAATTGCCCAAGTTGGCCAGAATTTATGATTCTCCTGTTTTAGCCTCCCAGAGTGCTGGGACTGTAGGTTTGTGCCATCACACTTGGCTTAGAATTTGTAATTTTTTTTTTTTTTTTGAGACAGAGTCTCACTAGGTGTCACAGGTTGGCCTTGTGTTCACTAATGTAGCCCAAACTGGCCACAAACTCATGGCAGTCCTCCTGCCTCAGTCTCCTGAGTGCTGGGGTTACAGGCAGACACCACCATGCACAGCTAGAATTTATAACTTTTTATTAAAAGTTAATATAGCCATTTTCTGTTTCAGGTTTTGTTGATTTGAGGTTCTGGAATTTTCAAAAGTTAACTTATGTTAAACCCATGTTAATGTGTATGAAGTATCTTCTGGTTCATGGTAGGACCTGTCAACATCTTTGGAGAGGGTTTTGAGAGAAATTTGAGGCAACCAGGACAAAGAATAGTATGCAGGGCTATCGTCTCTGCAAAGCAGCAGAGACCACTAACATCTTCTGTAGTTCTTGTCACGTATAGACACAGTCTCCAGGCATAAACCTTAAATGTGTTTGAGGAAGGCACAGCTTTCTGTGACAGAAGCAGCAGCTTCTCATGAAATACACAAGGAAGATTGGAAAGACAGAGAAAGGAATCTGGGACTTGGGGTCTGTCTCATAGTATATAAGAAACTGAAAGGTGAGTTGAATACTTAACCACCTCTACGGTTTTACTGGTTTGTAAAATTACTTCTGAGATCCTAAATAGGTTCTTTATGCCAGACAGAGCTCCAGATTCTCTCCCATCTATCCTGAAAAACAAACCCTCATTTCCTAAACAATGACTGCTGGCTGAGGGAGACCCTGCCTTGTGCTATAAGAATCTTTGTTTGTAAATCACCATGGAATACAGCACTTTTCTCCTTATATTGGTCACACAGTGGGAGGAACTCCTCTGGTCACTGATCTACCTGCTCCTTCCCATGAAGGGAAGCAGAGGCCGAGAGGGAGAACTATCTCAAGGAGAGAACGCACCCTGTCCCACAAGAATACTCTCCCTTCTCTGTCTGTGGGCTTCCTGTATCGCAGGATTACTTGAGTACTTTTCCATTACAGTGTACACAGGCCCAGAGAGATTTAAAGTTAAAGCAGAATGCCACTGTTGTTAAAAAAAAAAAAAAAAGAGTTCAAATTCTAAAAATCGTCAGGCATGCTTTTCTGAGCCTTGGGAATTTGTCAGTTAACTATGGTAGTCAATCCTGCTGCTCTCCTGAGCCATGGTTCTGAATTATACATTTTTTTCAGAACCACCCCAATTTATTTCTGACCTTATGCCTGCTCCTCATAGTTACAGTGCAGAGTATTTTTTTCTTTGATTAAAACCCTGTATTTGTGCTTGCTTCAGCAGCACATATACTGAAACTCGGTATTTGCAACTTGCCAGTTTCCAATGTTTGAAGGAAGAATACATCTCAGCACCCTAAGGTAGGAATGGTGGTAAGATTAGGCAGATGAAGAGGGCAACAGAGACTTTGGCCTCATTATGAAATTCTCCAGAGATCATAATTTGAAATTTCAAGGTATGAGTCATTTCAGAGCAGTACCATGTTCTCTGAGTGCTAAGGACAGAATTACATAATGCTTTTTTGCAGCATAACTCCTTGGCCTTCTCACATCCTCTCTGTGAGTGGCTTTTCTGTTGACAAACGCAGGAGCAGCTGAGTGTGGAGGTTGGGTGGCATGTCCAAGGTCACGTTTGTGGCTGGAAGTATTTTGAGCCCAAGAACTCAGTCCTCTGAGAAGTCTACTCCAGGAACCTTAGCCTCAGCACACTGCCTGGATGTTGGAGGGTATGATGACTGTGTCATTGCTGATTTAGTTCTGGTAGGCGGATTATTTTTCCAAGAGGTTTACTTCTTATCGTTTTGGTACAGTAGACTGTTAATAATTCAAATAATTAATAAATTCTGTGCTAAGGAAAACTATCATATTATCTTAAAGTTTTCACTGGGCATTGAAAAAAAAAAGGATTTAAAAAGACTTCTCATGTATTCCATAAGCCCCTGATTGCACAATTACACTTAAAAGTTTGATCCTGAAACTGCAATGTATATTGATGCAGAGTTCAAAGAATCTTTGTGTTCAGAAGGCCTGAGTTTAAAAGATGTATTTGGTATACATGTCTATTCTACTTGATTGAATACTTTATATGAAATAGTTCCTAAAAGAGAGTTAGTCACTCCGTGTGAGATTGTGTATCCTCTAAAAGTAAGTAAAGCCATAGAACAGCATGGAAAGTCACTAGGCTGTTTTGTTATATAGTGGTTTGGCTCAGGATACACAATTAAATGAATGCTATAACAATTGTAGGAAAAGAGGCATAGAAAAAAAAGATACGTAATAGTTCTTTTCCTTTTTCTGAACCTTTCATAATGTTCTACTTTTTTCTTCTAATTACCATTTTAAAGCAAAAATTATGTGAAGCTTACTATTGTTATAATTCACTTGTAGATATAAGAAAAAATTGAAAATGTATAGTCAGACATTAGTGATTTGTACCTAAAACACACACATAACACAGAGGCTTTGGAATTGGGCATACTTGAATTTGAATCTCAGTCTTTTTTTTATGCTGTGTGTGACTCTGGTCAAATGGTTTAACCTTGGAGCCTCTATTCTCTCCTCTGTAAAGTAGGATTGATAAACCTATGCACAGGGTTGTGTGGGTAGCTTGGTCTGTAGTAGTGTAAAGCATAAATAGTCACTGTTTTTCTCTCCTCTTTTTTGTCCTCAGAACTGAAACTGAAAATCAGTGTCCAGAGTAATAGCCATGAGATACACTAAGATCTGTAGTCAGTAAGAAATATTCATTTATGCTCAGAAAAGTGTCTTGTTCAGAAGATCTACTCTGGTGTTCCCATGTAAATGATGAAAATAAAAAAAAACCTGTTAATTGTTAGTACTGAAATAATCAAAATAATCAGACACTTTTTTGTGCACACTACATTTGATGATATTATTACCTAGTGGCTTTTTTTTTCCTGTGCATGTGAGGGCGTTGTGGCATGTGATTGGTACACATCATCTGCTTTTACCTACATGGGAAACCCAACCCAGCCTAGCCATATAGATTGCTCAGAATCTGAGTCTAGAGCCCAGGTTTTGGATTCCAGGTCTGATATGCTTCCCATTGTATTGCACTGCTCCTGATAAGATATATGTGTTTTTAAAATATTTTATTCTTCTGCAAATCAGATATTTAAATAAATTAACTGTAATTTATCTGTTCTCCCATTGATGAACATTTGGATTCTTTCCAGTGTTTGTTATTGCTGTCAGTTCTATAACACGTATCCTTATATCACTTTATAAACAATTGTGAAAGTTTCTGTAGGGTACCAATCTAGAGATAGAATTGCTGGATAACCCTCTGGTATAAAGATTAATAAAAATGAAGGTTCAGAGTTTTTAAGAGATCGAGGCTTGGTGACAATCACATTGTAGTCCCAGGGATAGGGTCTGTGTCATCAAAGAATCTGTACCTCTCTATGAGACCAGATTAACCCATGGTGACGTAAGCTCTTGTCATTTCAGAACAATGTAAACTGATTCTGAAGTGGTTCTGAATACCTGGGAAGTTGTATATAAAGTGCAAAGATCATGGCATCAATTAGTAAATAGGGCCTTAGTCTGCTATGAATGCTTTAGGGCAAAAAAAACCCACTTTTAACAAAAATACATTGTTTTTTTTTTTTTTTTTGCGGCACCGGGGATTGAACTCAGAGCCTCACGCCTGCCAGGGCAGGCGCTTAAGCCACTGAGCCAAACTCCCGGCCCTGGTTTTTTGAGGCAGGGTCGCACTATGTAGCTCAGGCTGGCCTTGCGCTCACGTTGCAGCCCAAGCCGGCCTCGAACTCACAACGCTCCGCCTACCTCAGCCTCCCGAGTGCTGGGATTAAAGGTGTGCGCCACCACGCCCGGCAAAAATACATTGTTGATAACACTGATTTGGAATATCACCAATACTACAGATATGTAGTCTGTTACCTCAAAAAAACATTTTTTTTTTTTTTTGAGACAGGGTCTCACCGTGTAGTTCAGGCCAGTCTTGAACTCTATGTGTCCCAGCTGGCCTCAAAACTTGGGGCAGTCCTCCTGCCTCAGCCTCCCAAGTGCTGTGATTATAGGCATGTGCCACCATGCTCAACTATTTCCTTAAATTTTTTTTATAAATGTGCATGATCTCAAGCTCAGACCCAAGTTACTGAATGTCTATTCCCTGAAAAATACACTCCAAAATTATATTTTCCCTTTAACTTTCTAAGTCAGAATGCCCTAGTTTGTGTGTTTTCATTCCTGTACAGAGGTCCCTGAGAGACTGAGAAATGTGTTGGCCATCTTGTCAAGGTTCTGTGCATGCAGTGCCTGGTAGAATTGAGTTAAAGGGTTGCAGTATGGACCACAGTGGAGCTGGGGTGAGAGCGGATGCCTGGCACCCACTGGTCCCATCTCATCCACTTATGTTCTGGTAATCTCACTACATTCTGTGCAGGAGTATTGGCCTTTTTGGGCGAAATATATAATTGTATGTATTTGTCTGGGTAAGCAAATTGATAAACTTGTAATAAAGTGTATCAGACCGTTTCTTTGGCAGGACCAACCAGAACAGTTTGTGAAGCAGAGCCGTTTCCAATGGAGCATGAAAAGCTTTGAAAATTCTTAGCAACAGCAGAAAGCAATATTTGAAACCACCCTTAAACAATTGTTTGTTTTCCTCTTCCCCAACCAAGTTTATAAAAATTTGGTCAGACAGGCGTTTTGTTTTGATTTAAAATATTTTCAGTGAATTGTTATCTGCTGAATGCACATGTGTTCCTGCACTTTTTCTTTCGTGATTGAAACTTTAAACCCTTCCCTCAAGATTTCCTAACTGTGCCTAGTAAGGTTTTGCATATGTGAGGAGGGTGAAGGGTTTTAGACCTTGGAGAAACCTCAGTTTGAAATCTGCCTTTGCAGTTCTGAACCAGAAATGAGCATGACCAGTGCCATATTGCACTCTTTGTCTTTTTCTCCCACCAAACTTCCTCACTCTAAAAGACATTGGTTGATTTGGGTGCCTCAGTTTGGTTAATCAAACCACAAGTCCCTGTGAGCATGGCAAGAGGTATGATTAAAGTACTTATAAAAATTCGGCTCATAATAAACCTCATGATTTGTTTTAAAAGAATTACCTCTTCAATGACATTACAAAGCAACAACTAAAAGACTGGTTTATAACATCACACCTGGTCCACAGTGTACTGGATGAATCTGTATTTGCTTCACAGTAGACGATTGTGAGGGTGGAATTCTTGGATTGTTTTCTGTCTTGTAAGCCCTTGACATTGTACTGGTACCTGTGTGCTCACAAACATGGGAAAGCCTGGCTCAGTCTCCCGCTGAAATGCAGGTTAGCTGCATTTATTCTGCATGTTCCTAGAATAAGGAAATGATATGACAATAAACAGAAATGCCCTTGCTGAAGAGAGAAGGGAAGCTGGTGTTTATCTGGTCAGGTGGTTTAGATTAGCTGTGATGCGGCTCTGTATTATGTTACTTTAAATCATTGTGTCCCAACAGGACATAAATTATGAAGATTGTTACAGTATGTTTCATCCTATGTAAGATCAACAAATTGGAATAATTTTTTATAGGAAAATCACAGTGCTGTTGGCAAGGCTATTGAAGCCTTTAATTTGACTTGAACATTTCTCAAATATTATTGCTTACTATATAAAGTATGATTTGCATAAAGTATGAAATAATAAACTTTTAAAAACAAAAGGGAGGAATTTCTCTACAGCATTTGCATCAAATGGCAGAGCACTCTTCCTCCCTCATTGCTTTTTGCCCCCTTGTTTCAGAGCTGGTTGCACTACGGCCCTTCCCTGTGTTGGGCTTGTAAGGGAGCTGAGCAGTCTTGGTGCAGAGCTAGAGCTGGTTCTGTGCTGACTGTCAGCCAGCCTCACCTGCGTAAAGGGGGCTGTTCTTCGGTGGGACTGAATGGGAGCCTGCTCTGAGGAAGAGAAAATATTCTTATTTATGTATATTCAGGAAAATGAACAATTTTTTTTCTTTCAGAATATTGTGAAGGTGTGTGCCACCACGCCTGGCTCAGAATATTGTGAATTATAAAACAAAACAAAAAGAAAACTGCTGGGTTAATAGCTGAAGTAAAGGTAATTTATATAAAAATATTGAAAAAATTGAGTTAAGCCTTTTTTAAAATATTTGCTGTTTTCTGAGGTGTTAGCATTATCTGTGAATTTTTGACCGAGACTTTTTTCAGTTCTATTCAGGGTACAGCTCAGTTTATTTGACCACACAGAATAAATTTGCTAGATTAAAAAATTGCACAGAATTATTTGTGTATGATTCACACATATTAATTCCTTTTTAGTATCCCATCCTGGCATGTTTTCTCTGCACAGCATCTTGTATTTTTATGAGACCTCCTTGTGCTTCATGATGACGTTAAGAAGTAGTCCAACCTCAGCTTTGCAGAGACTAGTAGAGGTGACAGAGGTCTAGGATTTGCTTATTGCCATAAAACAAGACATAGCTGGGATCAGAATTTTGCAGGATACGGTGACCCCGCCCACCATACTTGTGAGTCTTTGATACCAAAGACAGAGTCAGCACTAAGCTTATTTTACTTTCTACATGGCTTTAAGCCCTGAGATTTTTCTTTAATTATTTAATAATACTATTAAAACACAAAAACAGAAATTCCCTCCTTCAATCTGTAAGGGCAAGAACTTAATTCTCTTTAAATCTCATAACAGGTTATGATAAATTCTAAATTAGTTGTGGTTTACTTCCACTCAGGGTCTGAAAATGGGTTCAAGGACCTCCTCCAAGTTCACAACCTGTGTGTGCACTTTAAAACAAATAAACAGAGACAACCTGTGAGCTTATTGCTTGGCATAGTTTTCTGAAGAGAGAGTCTGGCAGTTTCTTCCAGTGACACATGGCTGCCGTCTGTCACTGTAGGTGCTCTGTGGGGTTATCATGATGTCTAGTCAAGCTTCAATATTTGGGTGATGTATTTTTCTTGCAAAAAATATTGGCAAATGTTGTGGAAACTGTGCTTAAAAACTCTTAAAAGGAAACTGCTTAAAAACTCAGTAAAAGGATAGATACAGATTCATTGATATTTTACAGACTTCTATACAATCAGATACTTTCTGATGGAAAGTAGAATGATACTCTATTTTTAAAAATGTGTACCACTTGTAGAAAATGTATTTGGTGTGTCATTACGCCAGATTAGGTGTTAACTTTTTTTCTGTAAAATACTTTCTGAGAGCCTCTCCCCGACCCTACAGATGCCAGGGGAGTGGGCATTCTGTCTGCCCACCTTATTCTCTTCCTCCGTCCTCTTGGTTATCGTTATAGGATCTTGAACTTTGAGCTTAACATATCCCAATGTGAGCAGAAGCCTTTTTGCCTTTTTGTTCTCTCTTTATTTATTTATTTATTTTGCGGCACGGGGGATTGAACTCACAGCCTTGCGTCTGCCAGGGCAGGCGCTTAAGGCACTGAGCCAAACTCCCAGCCCTGGTTTTTTGAGGCAGGGTCGCACTATGTAGCTCCGGCCGGCCTTGTGCTCGCGTTGTAGCCCAAGCCGGCCTCGAACCCACAACGCTCCGCCTACCTCAGCCTCCCGAGTGCTGGGATTAAAGGCGTGCGCCACCACGCCCGGCTTGTTCTCTCTTTAAAGAAGGTAGTTAGATAGAGATTCTTTTTAGCATGATAATAGGGCAAGAAAAGTTTCATGTCAGATATAAACTGGAATCATATAGTGTTAGTAAGAGTTGTGTCTCTTGAAAGGAGCCAGTTGATTATAAAGAAGAAAAGCTAGGGAGTGAACTGCCATTTTGCATATTATTCAGCTTTTAAAAACACATTTGGCCAGATATTCTACATCCTAGTGGTTTGGATGCATGGAATTGAAGCATGAAGATATTTTTGTATACAAGATTGAAATTTAATAATGATGAAAATACTGAGTTTAAATTCCAATTCTTAAAGAGATTGCTAAAAAAAAACAAAGACTTTGGCAGCCTTTGCAATACCTTTCACCTCATGAGACCCTGAAAGCTAACAAATTAGATCATCCATGTATTAGGGATGAAAGCCTCCAACAGGACTTTTCTAAGGCAGCTGATTGGTGATAATGAGCAGCCCCAGTAACCAGCGAAGCATCAGAAGTTATTTTAAAATTAGGCAACTACAGTAAGTGGCTTCTTAATGAATTCTTCTTGGAGCAGTTTTGAAGCCAGTGTTTTGGTCTGTTTTAGGGAGAGAGAGTGGACAGATAACTGATGAAATGTGCTGCTTTAAAGAAGGCAAAATTGAAGGATTGTGAGAAATTCAAGAAGCAGATAATCAGAGTGGGCATTTGGTCCAAATGAAGGTGATGAAGGCACAGGGAAATGCAATTTAATCTTATATGCAGGGAATTCAGAAATGAGTAGTATCTTTTCAGGGAAAAGATCCAAGCTGGAAATTCTTTAGCACATATCAGCTGTGTGAAATCTATGTGGTTAGAGAATTTTCACTAAAAATGAAACAGAAATTAAAGACCCATAGATAAATGTATGTCGAGGCGTTTATGTTGGTTAAACTGCCACCTAGAGAAAAGTGGATTTATATTAGTAGATTTCTGTCAAAGGGGAACTTTTCTAGGCTGGGAGTATCAGAGGAATTTACTAATGTAATGAGAAGTTCTAATCCAGCGAAGGAAAACTGTATTGCTACCTTGCCTTTTCATTTAACAGGGTATATTGAAGACAGTGTTATGTCATTAGCTACTTTATTTTTCTAACTAGGCTGTTAGGATATTAAACCAGCAACCAAAAATGATGGCTTAGGGAGTTAAAAAAAATCTCTAAAACATGGGCATTTACAGGAAGTGTGCTATCTCATGTGATGTACTTACTGCCACTAGCTGGGAGGGCGATAATTCAGCCTGAGGCGTGGAGGAGCAGGCTGCCCTTTCAGAACTGTATATTCTTGGCCTGAGTACCTGGAAGCATTGAGCTCTGTAGTGGATCAAGTGGAGGGCAGGTAGATTAGTGGCATGAGATTAGTGGGTTACATCTGCTCCCAGACACTCTGAACTGCCCAGGGAATAGTCGTTGGGCAAGGTTTAGCCCTGCTTTGTCGTCAGGCAGACATAGGCATCTGCTGAATTAAGAATCTCACCTTCAGACTGCCAGTTAATGAGGAAATCGTCCTGGTGCTGCTACCCACTTAAAGAAACATTTTCAAAAATGTTTCTACGCCTCTCAGCTATGCAAAAGTGAACTTCTTTGTCCTTCAGATTGGTCTTCTGTGAGATTTGGAAAGAATTTCTTTCCACGTCTAGGTAGTATAATGGTAGTAAGTACTATCGTGTGCTTAACAGAGTTCTAGGCATACGGTAAAGTATGTTACTTGAGTTACCCCTTTTTTATATATGAGGAAACTGAAGTTCCTTTCAATGGTGAAGTAATTTTTCTGAGGTCACATAGCTAATAACAGAACTTGGATTGAACCTAGGTCTCTGACCCTAAAGTCTCTGCAGTTGACTACTGCACTTAAGATATGGTTCGGTCAGACCAAAACAAAACCAAACCAAACCAGTTGAAATACATCTTTTGCTGGGCCTCTTCCTGCAAGTTAGGGTCTGAGGTTTGCTTTGTAATCACTAGAACAATGAACAGAGTTTTCCATGTGAAAGGCATGGTGAGATATGTAATCATATTTTGGGACAAAGAACACCTCTCCTCAGTGCGTTGGTAAGTTACCAGCACCAATGGAAGGTCCTGTCCTATGACATATGCATGCTTGGCAATGATCTTGCCTTGCATTTTGCGTAATAATTTTCATTATTTTTAATTAAAGTTGAAGAAGTGCAGACTCCAGCTGAAATTAAGGTAGGTCGTGTTGCCGGAATCTGGTAATTACTTTAATTGATCACAAGATAGTTTCCTTGATCACCAATTAGAGTAAATTGCCGATCATGTTTCAAGACGTGAAGAAATGCCCAAACTGATTTGTGTAATAGTGTTTTCATTTCTAATCAGACATAAATATCATTTCCTTCCATAGCAATTGTGTTTTATAAAAGAAGGGTTATAGGCCTACAAACATAAAGGTGATTTATAAACAATAGCGTTCTAATTCATTGAATTAGTAAAGGAAGTATTTAGAGGCTTAATGGAGATTGTACTGGGGAAATTACTTTGGAGTAGCTGGTGCTCATTTTCTTAGTGGGAGATGTTCTTTTTTAGTATGTAATTAAAATAGTCTATAATCAAAATATGAAAGGCAGCTGATTTAAAGAACATATATCAAAGAGAATTGCTCCGAGTAATGAAAGATTTGTATTGTAAATATGTGCTAGAAGTTAAGTCTTAGAACTTTAATAAATCATACATGTTATTTGGTCTGAAGCTGCATTTTAAATTTGGGGTGCTGTTAAACATTTCACAGGAGTTTTGTTTTGGTTTTATTCATCTGATAGTCTTTCATAGGACCATGGAATAAAATGAAACAAAAGAAACTAAGGAAAATTAAAGTTCCCCAAAGAGTACTTGATTTGGGGTTTATGGAAAAATCTTTAATTGCTGATGGTTTGGAGATTTCCAAATGACAAACTTCATCGGCCCAATTTGCTGTGATTGTATTGCTTACATTCCTTAAAATGGCAGAGTGACTTAAAAAGTCATACTTCATCATGCATTCATTGACTTGTTCATAAAATGTTTGTAATTTGCAATAGAGGAAAGACTGAAACTATTATCAGCCATTATATGTTATTTGTTGGCCATATGTTTGTTTGAAATGGCTGTGGCTCAACAGAACATGGCTCATAGACAAACTATGCTGTAAATTGGCACTAAAAACCCACCTAAACAGGTAGGCATATGTTAAGAAGTTAACATGAGCCAAAATATTTTAATGTGAACCATATTATATATGTTGCAGGATCCTGGCTTCCTTTACAGTGGTGACTTCATTTGCATGGCTTATTCATTTTTTTCTCAAAACTAATTTTTAAAATAGATCAAATATATACATGGTACAAATTCAAAAGGTACCAAGGAGTGAGCATAGTAAATCTGTTCCTGTTCCTGGTGCTCCGTCACCCCATTGCCACTCCCTCCTCCTGCCATCATTACCCTATCATTTCTGTATGTTGTTTGAGAGATGCTAATCACAGTGATGATGAACCTTTTAAAGCTTTCAGTGATAACAACTGTGGCACGCATCCCATAGGTTCACCACCACCCTAACTAATGCATATGTAAGCAAATAATTTTTCTTTCCTTTTGTTTACAATTCAGACCATTTTTATGCATCGTTTTTTTCATTTGGTAATAGATCTTGGAGGCCCTTCCATGTAAGAGGATAATTTCTTCATTCTACTCATCGGCTGCATAGTATTCCAATGTATAAATGTTCCATAATCTGCTTAATCAGTTCCCTCTTGATGGATATTTGGCTGTTTCAAGTGTATACCTGTTATAAGCAGTGCTGTGATAACCATTCTTTTAATTTGTGTATGTGTCTGCAGAAGTGGAATTATTCGATATAAAGGCATGGACATTTTTTCCCTAAGGTCTTAGACATTTTTAATTTGGATAGATATTGTTGAATTGACTTCCATGATGACATATCAATTTTTATTGACAAACGGTGTTTGAGAGTGTGTTTTCTTTTATATCTTCACCAACAGAATATTATCCAACTTCTTTTTGTCAAACTAATAGGTTTAACTTAGTTTTAATTTGTATTTGTGTTTCTCTCATGAGAGATTTGAGCAGTTTTTATGTTTTGGAACCATTTGGATTTCTTTATTGTTATCTGTGTTCTTTGCACATTTAGAAAAATTGGTTGGTTTGTCTGAATACATAGGAGCTCTTTTATGATAAGGAGACACACACTCCAAATGCAGTTTATCTTTTGATTTGGTGGTTGGTTTTTATTTTCATACAGAGAAACATTTTTAAAATAATGATTTATGTATTTTTAGTAGTAGTTTAAGTTTTCTGGATATAGAATTTATACTTTTTAAGTTTCCTCCTTCATGTTTAGTATCATTTTCAATGGGATCTTTTCTCCCAGTGTATTTTCTAATTATTTGTTATTTATATAAGAATAATGACTTTTTAAAATATATTGATCTTCTAAAGTCTTATTTTTGGCTTTAATGAGTATTATTGTGTTTCGATATTAAGAATGATACTGCTTTTGAACTCTTAAGGAAGGGTCCATTTATTTCTATCTTATTAGGAATGTTTTTTACTGTTGTTGTTTTTTGTTTTGTTTTAGGTCATCTTGCTGTATTGCCCAGGTTGATTTCATCCTCTTGGGCTCAAGCTGTCCTCCTGCAGTGCTTGGGTGAATGTACTTTATAAATGTGAATTACCCTTCTTTGTAATTTTTAACATTTTGCTTTTAATTGACCTGTCTAACATTACTTCTTTTTAGGTGTTTTATGTTTATCTATGTGCTTTATTTTCAGTGGTTGAACTTTGATTTGTGGTCCAGTACGAGTTTTCTCTTTAATTGCTTGAATTTAGGCTCTTCACATTTATTGATTGAACACATAGATTTAGTTTTATAAAATATGGTAGAACCAATATACTTTCCTTTATTTTAAATCATGATATAGACTATGCTGTTTAAAATTAATTTCTTTGATATATTTTAAAATTTCATTTTAATTGTATTTTTGTTTGCTTAATTGAAAATGTTCATTTCTTTAATTTGGATCTTGTAGGCAGTTTTATACCTATAATTTTATATAACAAATTTAGTTCTTTATTTCTTTAGATAGCATTCCCCCCTAAACAATATCAGAATTACACTTTTACTTTATCCCACTTTTCTTTTACTATTAAATTTCAGTTTACATTATTTTTTAGTTTAGTGGGGGTTTTTTTGTTTGTCTTTTTGGCATTTGGTTTTTTTTTTTAATTTTTTTTTTTGTACCTGTCTTAGTTACTTTTTACTTGTTGCCGAGACAAAATGCCTGATGCCCAAAATTAGGGAAGGAAAGGTTTATTCTTACAGTTTCTCGGGAGTTTCAGTCCTAATAGTTGGCTCCAAGTCAGCATGGCATGGAGGGGCTGCTGTTCATGGTGGCTGCAAGCCGCAAGGCATGCTGGCGAGAGAGAGAGAGAGAGAGAGAGAGAGAGAGAGAGAGAGAGAGAGAGAGAGAGAGAGAGAGATACAGAAAGAGAGAGAGGCGGAAGCGCAAGAGGAAGAACTGCCTTCGCTGTATCTCAGCTCCACCCCTGGGCATGTGCAGCACTCACATTGCCAATCCCAGCGCTAGACAACAAACTGAACACAAGCTCTAGACTCAGCCCCATCAAAAGTATGAGGACTTGGGGGGACTTAGCATAACCAGAGATCAAACTCATGACCTCATGCCTGACAGGCAGGTTCTGTGCCACTGAGCTACATCCCTGGCCCTGTTTCTTGGCTTTTTGAGACAGGGTTTCACTATGCAGTTTGGGATGGCCTTGAAGTCACTTTGTAGCCCAGGCTGGCTCACAACAGTCCTCCTGCCTCAGCCTCCCAAGTGCTGGGATTACAGGCATGCACCACCGTGCCCACCCAGTTTAGTGTTTGTTTTACACTCTTAAATATGCTTAAATCTCCAACACTGTTCAAAGATTTTGTCTACCTTTCTCATTTCTTTTCCTGTTTCTTTCAAGTCCTTTAACAGTTTGTAACATTTGCGTTTTTTCTGTAACTTTAATACCTACAGTTGTGTTACGTGTATTCCTAGAATTGAATGAATTTGTTGCTCACTATCAGTACCTTTAGTATCATTTTTTCATTCCTCTCTGATTTATAGTTCACCTTTAATAGTTTCCTGAAGAAGGTTGAATGAGAATTATTCTCTGAGTTATTGCATTTTAAAAATACCTGTCTGTTGCATTTATTTTTACACAACAGTTTAGCTGGGTATAAAGCTCTTTGTTTTTACTTAGATTTTCTAAATTTTTGTATGTAGTGTGTCTCAGACTTTGAAGGTGTTGCTCCTTAAACTATTTGCAGCTTTCTTAAATGGAATGTTTTTTATGAGATCTATACTTTTTAGTAGCTAAAGGCCTTTAGGTTTCAACTGGAATCCTAGTAAGCAAGTAGCTTGGGCTGTAAAAAAAAAAAAATCTTTGAAAGAAAGGGCAGATGCCTTTTGTCTTCTGAAAAGCCAACTGTTTGATTTTATTTCTTCTTCACTGTGTACTAGATAGTCAAAATTCCTCTTTGAAGTTTTTCTGTTTTCCTTTCTTATCCAGTCGTCTAAATTCTTACAGTCCTAGTTCTTATTTGAATTTGTATTATAATTTTAAACATGTAGATTTCCTAATAAATATTTTGGAGATTATTTAATTCTGTTATGAGGAAGGGAATTTGTGGAATTGTCTCATTTCCCCTATAGCAGATTGAGTGTTCTTTTCCTTGAGGAAGAATTATAAGTGAATACTGTATATCAGGCTCTTGTGCTATTTTTTCCTTTCTGTACTAGCAAGTGAACCCACAGCCTTTGCACTGAGCTATGTTCCAAGTCCTTTTTATTTTTCATTTTTGAGACAGGATCTTGCTAAGTCACTGAGGTGCTCATGCTGGGTTCAAATTTGGAATCCTCTTGCCTCAGCCTCCCCGAGGATTGAGATTACAGGCTTGTGCCACCACTCAGCTGCTTTGTGATATTTTCGTACATGCAAATATTATGTGACAGTTGAGGGGAAATATGTGAAGCTAAGAAAAGTACAAATTTGGGTGGTCTTGGGATGTGGGCCTTTAAAAAATTGTATTTAGATATGGTAGATGACTTTTTCTTTGATCATTATAGCCCTTAGGTTGTGGGTGTTCCCTTTTAAGTCTTATCCATGGTGGAACAGATTTCACACTGCATTGATAGCATTCTGGTATTCAAAGACTTGAACATTTTTAAAATTTATTTTTAGGACATATTTGCCGTACATAATGATCACATTCATCATAGGGAATTTGTGCATATACATAATATGTCATAATTCCTTTTTTCCCATTCCCCTCTGATCCTTTCAATCCTTCTTCCCCTCCCCATTTACTAAAGCTTTGTCTCCATTTTTTCCCTTTCATTCTTTTTTTTTAAATCTCTTTCTTCTTTCCTCCATTCCCCTTCCCTCATTCCCCTTCCCAGTTTTGAAGAACATTTCTGACTGTGTCTAAATCATTCACTTGATCCATTTGGCTCTTGGGGAATGGCAAGGGATGCTAGGCATTACTCTGGCCCTTTTAGGATGGTGTGGTTCAAAAAACTAGGGCTACAAGGCATAAGAACGTGGTAGTGACTATGCGCATGCTTTCTTGCCATTGAGCTGTTTCATGGGTCTGTGCAGCAGAGTGGCATCCCACAGCCTGGCACACGTGCACAGGTCTCTGTGACAAATGGGAAAAGGAAAGGGCCATTCTGGGAGAGAGCAACTGAATGTTAGGCTCTCAGGCCTATGGGAAGGCTTCTCACCTCATACTGCATTTTGTAAGGTTTATCTTACGAAGTTCAATCAGCAGTAGTAGTGGTAGCAGTATGTGCCATTACTGATCTTTTATTCTGTGCAAAGGACTATGCTAAATGCCTTTGTATCCCTTAAAGTTTTTATTAGAATGACTGTGAATTTTTATTATACCCCTTTTATTGATAAGGAAACAGAAGCTTGGAGTTAAGTTACATCATAGTTAAATGATAGAGTCAGAATTTGAACCAGGATTCCCTGGCTCAAAAGGCTATCAGTGGTGGCAAACCTACGGCACATACGCCCAGCGGGCTGTTTGTGCCATTGAAAGCTGTGTAAGGTTCGCCTCCCCTGGGCTAGACCCTGATGACTGTGTTACTGTCGATGCTGAGTTAGTGTTGTACATTTTCTAATACTAAATAAGAAGAAGGCACTAGAGGCAGAGTAGAAATTCTCATTACGCATCATTTAGTACAGGTTAACTTGGTTTGGATAATTAAAACAGACTTTCCCATCCTACCTGTACCCTCTGTGTACTTTAGAGCATTAGATTATGAAATGAGAACGTCTGAGAGAGTGAATATTGTTTTTCCACAGATAATACCATACATGGTTAAATGGATTTTGCTTGAATTTCCTCCCTTGTTTTAATGGGGAAAACTTTTAGGCCTTAAATGTCAAAATGGAAATCTTTATCCCAAATAAAGTTGGCTCTGAGATAGGAACCATAATGAGTGTTGGAGAATTATTGAAAATGGCATTGCTCATATTTCTCACTGTTAACTAGGAAATGTGCTCTTATGTCATTTGGTGATCCAAAAAACAGCCCGGCTAACATTATATTTGTTTTTCTGGATGGGGTAATGAGGCTAAATATTTATTTATGTGGGTGTGGGTGCCCTGTGAATTCCACTGTAACTTTGTAATTAATGTACCATTACCTAAGCCTTACTGAGTATTTCTGCCTTCTGGACACAATAGAGACTTCTATTGTTTGCCATTACCATCATAAAAACTAGAAAGCAAGCAGAAAAAAAGGTTTTTCCTTTCAAAACAAGTTTGCCTTCTGCTCCGTGCTTCCACCCTCCCTGTAGCATGAAGACAGAGCCCCTGCAAGCTGCTGCCAGCTGGTGCTGGGTTGCCGCCTTCGCCTTCTGTTCACCTCCAGCTTGGCTTCTGCCTGAGGCAGACGAGCTATCACCACACCATCACTTCAAAGCAGCAGCCCAGGGTGGTAGCAAACCTTGCTGAGTAGGCAAGCTAGGCCTTCTCCCTCACTCTAAATGGCAGGGAAAGTAGACCTTTATTCCCTGCCTCTCGCCTGAGAGATGGGGTGAGGAAGTTGTTCCTTTCTGCCAGCCCCTTTGCTCAAGTCCCCCAGAAGACCATTTTCCATAATTTTGTGGTTGATGCCTTAGCAGCCTGGTCACTAAGAACAAAAGGAACAGAACTGTGCAAGGAAAGTGGCTGCGAAGATTTAGGGCCAAGAGTGAGACCCCGAGCACTGGGTTGAAGGGAAATTATTCCTGTGCTGTTTCGGAGAGGCTCATCTTGGAGACAATTAAACAGTCCAGACAGGTCACTGGGTGAGACCAATTTCCTGGTTTGTTTATTTGAGCCCAGTTGTTTTCACCACCGAGTGGCAGGGCACGGTCTGCTCCACTGCTGCTCAGCCTGCAGAGAGCAGTCCTTTCACCTTTTATTCCTCCAGGCTTCCCCAAGGAGCCTCGCATGTCATTACCTCTTTGGCTCGCTCTGGAGTCTCTGTCAGGCACAGGGTGGAGGAGACGGCAGTAATTACTCTTGACTTCATCTTGCACAGGCCTTTGGCTTTATGTCCCGAATCGCCCTGCAAGCAGAGAAGATAAATCATCACCCGGAATGGTTCAATGTGTACAACAAGGTAACTAAATTGCCTTATTTTGGGATCACTTTAATTATGAAGTTTAAGAAACTTCTTTCTACTTTTCTTCCTCCTCATCTTGTGTAGTTAAATGTCATTGTGTTTAAGAAAGTATTTGCTTTTTCTTTTAGAATCCCTGTGTGTTACTGCAAATTAGTAACAAGTTTCAAGTCTGCTCATAAGAACAGTGAACAAGCTCTTTATTTTTCTAGTTGTCTTCTACTGAAGCTATCTATATAAGAAACTTGGGTCAAATGAGGTTCCTAAATTAAACTTGGCTGTCAGCCATGCAGGTAAATTTTTAAATTGAAAGTAATTTATTTAAAAAATGGTAGATAACATAGGTATAGTGTTATTTATTTCATTGAAATAAATTTTCTAAGAAACTATATATAATTCCTGTTTATTAAATTCTGGATCTTCAAACAAAGGACAGGCTAAAAAGTTTTAAGGAGCACAGTGAAAAGAATTATGTCCTCCTAGAAGTATCTTTGCTCTAATGGTCATGTCATTTGGAATTTCTTAACCAGCCAGGTTTGTCTGAGAGTTTTTCTCTTTGAAGAAAAAAAAAAAAATAGAATTTCCTCAGTCTTATGACTTTTGGAATAATTCAAAGCACCATAGTACTAGGATACTTTTCTTTCCTAGTTGCCTCTCTTTGCCCATAATTTTGTATTTGCTTTTTAATTGATTTGTCAAAAAAAGCAGTGTTCTACATACTGTCTCCCTCCACCCCCAAGTCCTTTCCTAATTTAGTTGTGCTAAGGTACTACATTTGATAGTTTGGTTTTTCTCAGTACCCTGAAAATAGTCAGTGTAATTAAAGTAATGGGAGTTAAAGTGGAACCTCAATTCTCTCCCCCCCCCCCCACCAAGAAACAACATTTGAGATTGTGGCAGTGGAACTGTCTCATCATATGAGAGAGAACCTTTCTGTCCAGGGGGCTGCAGGGCCAGGCCTGGTGCACACTATGCCCCAGAGTTACCTGGGCTTTGGAAGTACTACATTTATTCATAAATTAGTACTTTCTAAATCTTCTCCAATTCTCAAATACAAACGATGAGTGATAGATTGATCCCTGAACTGCTCAAGGAGAATTCCATGAATTGCAGCTCATAGTCTTACAATCTGTTTTCTTCTTCCTTAGGTCCAGATAACACTCACATCCCATGACTGTGGGGGACTGAGCAGAAGAGATGTGCAGCTGGCGAGGTTTATTGAAAAAGCGTCTGTTTTTGTGTGATTTTTTTTTTCCAAAATGCATGTAAAATCTTATACCCATCTTAGCTGCAATATATTTTGAAGGCAACTTATATCAACAAACTACATTGTAATTTAGTTCACCTTTATACATGTTGTATAATCAGTGCTTAAATATAAAATGATTTAAACATGAACTTGAGGTGTTTTTCATTATATCTACATATTCACATACATAAGATAAACCAATGCCATTAATTTTGTCAGTATTTTAAAAGAGAAATGGCATGAAGAAATTGGAATGGGGAGATATTCATACACTTTATAGAAATTAAAATTCATGATTTTACAAATACATTGTGTTGAAGAATAGTTGTAAGATATAAAATGAATTATGCACTCTGCAGATAATGGTTTTTAACTTTATGTAACAGTTCTTATGAGGCTGAAGTTAATTTGCTATTGTTGCTCCTTTTAAGTAGTTAGATTACATAAGTCACAAAAAATGGTGTGTGATCTTGGTGTGTTTCACGTTTACTTTTCAGACAGGGAGTTGAAGGAAAGGCCAGATGTCCATCCATAGCTTCCAGCAAGATGTGGCAATGCAAGAACCCATTGTCTTTTTTTTTTTTTTTTGAGACAGGGTCTCGCTTTGTAGCCAAGGCTAGCCTTGAACTCATGGCAATCCTCCTACTTCAGCCTCCCGAGTGCTGGGATTACAGACATACGCCACCACGCCCAGCCAGAAACTCATTGTCACAACTCACCAGGCCATTATCAGACTTACCAAGTGAAAGAGGAACTGAGGGTCACTTTAATTTTCATCATTCGCATGCTGTGATCCTTGAACTGAGGGCTTGCAGTCTTCAGATTAAATATATTCTCGACGGGCCATAAGCCAAATGTCTCGCTGCAAAGTGGCTCTGAACCACTGGTGGTATATGCATGACTGTCCCATGGGGCAGCATGGGTCAGTCCCATTGGGTAGTATAAGCCACCTGATGGGACAGTCATGCATGTACAGCTGGTGGTTCAAGCTGGTAGGAACATCTTAGTGAGGATCATCTTGGTTCAGAGGCCAGGAGGGTCAGTGTGATACAACAAGCCAACCTTCCCCTCCCCATCTCACCTTCTGCCCCAAATCTGAGAAAGCATGACAAAAAGACTGCTCTGTGAAGCCAGTTTCTGGCTAGTTCTGTTACTGGGTAGAGGCAGCTTTGGTGAGCTTGCCCTGTGGGCACAGCGTGTGTGGGGAAGGTAAGGGGGACAAGGGAGACCCAGGCTCTACAGCTCCCAGGGAATGGAGAGCCTTAACCCTGGAACTTCTGTATCTTAGAAGTTTTTTCCTTATATATTTTTAATAAACTTTCCTATACTACAGATTTATGACTTATATATTTACTACCAAAGATTTTCAGTTCAGTATTTTTATGTGAATTTTTTAAGCATGAAAAACTTTAACCTTTAAAAAAAATTATGTTTATTGGTACATTTTAGGTATGCATAATGATCACATTCATCAGAGGGAATTTGTACCTGTACATGACACAGTTTTTTTTTCTTAAATATTTAAAAGTAGAGTAAATGGTATATTGAAACCTAAGTGTTGATTACCCTGGTATAACACTTTAATGACGATTATGCCCAGCTCCCTTATAGAATCACACTTTCTACTTTCTTTGCTAAACTATTTATTTTTTGTTTATTTATTTATTTTTTTTTTGTGGCACCGAGGATAGAACTCACAACCTTGCACCTGCCAGGCAGGCACTTAAGCCACTGAGCTAAAGTCCCGGCCCTAGTTTTTTGAGTCAGGATCGCACTGTGTAGTTCAGGCTGGCCTTGTGCTCACGTTGTAGCCCAAGCCGGCCTTGAACTCACAAGGCTCTGCTTACCTCAGCCTCTCAAGTGCTGGGATTAAAGGCGTGCACCACCACACCCGGCTTTTTCTTTGCTAAACTTTTTAAAAGCAAGTCTAAGAGAGCATGTCATTTCACCTTACATCCATCAGTATCTCTAGGAAAATATGGTCATTGTCTTGTATAAAGCATAGTGCCATTATCATATCTAACAAAATGAACTGTGATTTCCTGGCAGCACCTGGGAAAGATCACATTGTTATGCAGGTCAAGAATGTCTGTGGACAGTAATTTAGTTAGGTCCTCTATGAAGTCCATCCATCATATCTTTGGTTGTGTCTCTTACTCTACCTAGATCTAGAGCAAGCACTCCTCTCATTCCCCTTTCTCCCATGTAATTGACTTATAAAAACTAGGTCATCTGTCCTATATTCAGCTTTCTGGATTTATGTTTGCTCTGTCTGGTCTTTTAAATTGTTTCACTGTGCTGTGAATGGAACCCTGTCCCCATGTTTGAAATGTAAGGCTGTGAGACCAAACTTGACAGCTATACTAACATACATACTACATATAGCCTAGTGGAGAAAACACGGCTCACAAATCATGAGGAAGACATGGTAACGCACTTATCTCTATATGAGAGTTTGACATAAGTTCCCTGTTAAATGGTACTGCATCCGGAACCCACCAACTTTAGAGAATCAAAAATTCCCCACTGAGTGGAAATACTCGTGGCAAATTCCCTCAGAACGAAACCCCAGCTTTGCTTCAAGTAACTGACCTTGCAGCTTTAAAGAGACATTGTTAAAGAAGACCCCAAGTTCTTGTCTGTTCCAGTCTTTGTGTGATGACAGTGGTTTCTTTGATGTGATAAGCTTCACATATCCTCCATTTTATTCCTAAATGATCCTTGGAGTGGAGGGGTGTTTAACAGATACGACCTGTGATCCTGTGTATGACCTCCACAGATAACAAACCAGAGCTGGCACATTTGACAATGTCCTTTTCTTTGTGCCACCGGGGATGAGGTGCATTGACATTGTGGGCCAGGGGGACATAGAGATGGAGAAGTGACTCAGCTTTCCCAGGGAAGGTGCTGCAGGAGGCCCTGAGGCATTTGAGGACACTGACCAAGGAGGTTCTAAGAGTTTCAAAGGAAGCCAGTCTCTGAGGGAGAAAAAAAATGGAGGGATGAGAAAACCTAAAGTTTAAATCTTGGAAACATTAAAGCGATTCTTGTAGCTTTGCTGTTAATTTTTTTTCCCCCCATTACTAGCGATTGGATGCAGGGCCTTCACCCTGAACTATATCTACCTCCTTTTTAATACTTTATTTTGAGACAAGGTCTCCCTAGGTCACTAAGTTGTTCAAGGTGGGCTCTAACTTACAATCCTCCTGCCTTAGTCTGATTTGTTTTTAAGTGATAGATATTGACCCTGTGTTTTGGTACATTTGTGCATTGTGTATTAGTCAACTTAGGATACTCAGGCTATTCATCATCTCAAACATTTATCAGTTTTTGTAATAACAGTAAAAATCCTCTCCTAGTATTGAATCATACAATATGATATTGTTAGTTATAATGATTCTGTGTATAATAGAACACTAGGACTTATTCCTTCTGAGTGACTGGAAGTACAGAAGATACTGTTTTCCAGTTCAGTACATTGGTTGTCTACAAGAGTATTTTCCTACCAGAAAAGGATATAGACTCATGTTTTAGAATAGCAGAAATAGATTTCTGGGAAGATGGCGGAGTGGTAAACAGCAATAAATCAACCCCTTCATGATTTGGAATTTATACACTGGAAAATCACAACTTGGGGAAGAAAAGGAGGGAGGTAGATCCCCAGGACCCAGGAAGGATCTGAAGGGGAAAATTGAAGCCTACAGAAAAAGAGGCAGACCACA
Source organism: Dasyprocta punctata (assembly GCA_004363535.1). NCBI lineage: Eukaryota > Metazoa > Chordata > Mammalia > Rodentia > Dasyproctidae > Dasyprocta > Dasyprocta punctata. The sequence goes on from RJWM01002815.1 coordinate 58,080, forward strand.
ATTCAGAAAAAGGAGGGGGCAAACTGCACAAAAACTCCAGCTCTTAGCTTACAGTGTGAGAGAAGAGGATTAATTTACAGAGACACAGTGAAGGCAGGTGACTCGAGAGGCCTGGAGGGAGAAACACACCAGTGGAATGGAGCGGTAGATGCTGAACACTACAAATGCTGATGAGTGACTCCTGTCCAAGTGTCTGCGATGTACCTAGAGAGGATACCTGGCCAGATGCCATTTTAGAGAGAGGCCAACTGAACCTGGGACTCAGAGCATCCATGGGTTGGCTTCATCTCAGGGCTCTGTCTTAGTTACTTTTCTTTCGTTGCTGGAACAAAATACTCGTCACTCCAAATGAAGGAAGGAAATGTTTATTTAGCTCACTGTTTGTGGAGGTTTCAATCCATAATCAGCTGGCTCAAAGCAGGGTGACATGGCACAGGGGCAACACTTTAAGGCAGCAGCCAGAACAACAGGGGATAAGAGCAAGCCTCTTTTTGTCCTTTATGTTGTACACAGGTCACCCCCCTCCAGAGCAGGTGTAGCACTCACAAAATCTCTTTGCCCTCCTCTTGCACAGGATAAGGAAGGTAAGGATCATGGCTCCGTGATGAGGCTCTTAAACTTCTAACCTTCTCAAGTTGACACAATGTATCAACCATAACAGGCTCCCAGTGTTGAAATCCCACAGTGACTGAGTAAGGAGTAATTGAAGATGTCCTGGGTAAAGGAATCAAGGTCAGCTGGCAAGAGACACCCAGAGTATTGCAGGCTGAGCAACTCAGGCCTTGACCTCCACAACCAGAGGCCAGGATGAATCTGAACTGTGGAGTTGAAGGCCCCACAGTTGGCACCTTGCCCTATTCCTGCTGTAGGCTTGCTGGGATCATCTAGCATTGATCTGGGCTCTGAATCTCTCCTTTGTCCACCAGTGACAGCAGAGTCACTCTCTGAATTGGACACTGCTACACCACTATAGACCTCAGAAGATAATGACAAGCTTGACATCACAGAGAAATCTTTTTCCTTTGCTTTTTGTTCTTCTTTCCTTGACTGTTTTTTCATGACTATGAACATTGTTTTTTAGTTTTTTAGTTTTTTTGTTCTTATTTTTGTTTTTCCTTCTTTATTTTCCTCCTGTTTTCTTCACCAGTTTCCCAAAGCTTGAGTAATCTTCCTTGTCCTTTAACCTTATTTCTTTTCTTTCTTACTTTCTTTCTTTCTTTCTTTTTCTTTTCTTTTTTCTTTTTTTTCTTTTTTGTCTTTTTGAGACAAAGTTTCACTGTGCAGTTCAGGCTGGTCTTGAACTTACTTTGTAGCCCAGGCTTGCCTCAAACTTGCAGCAATCCTCCTGCCTCAGCCTTCTGAATGCGGGGATTACAGGTGTGTGCCCCCATGCCTGGCTTTAGCCTTGTTTCTAATCTCTTCTTCTTCTTATATTTCTCTATTTTTCCCTCTTATCCATTCTAAATTTTCTCTCCTGAGGGGAAAATTGCTCTATTGAGTAGATATTTATTTTATATAATTTTCTGATTTGTTTAAGATTTTTTATATAACTATAAATCTTATACCTATAGTTTAAAAGTGGCAAATTAACAGTCACAGTTTGTCATTTCCCAGATTCAGCTTGATGCTGTTGTTATTACTGATTGTTAACCTGACAGTAGTGGTGATCAGTTGTTCTTCCTTATATGCAAGTACTAAGATTGTCTGGGGATCATAAACAGTACCATAGACCAGTACCAAGGAACTGGGTGTTAGGCCAAATGGGTAGTGACTTCTTATCCCTAATAAATTGAACAGGCAGGATCTTGGGACAGACTCAAAAGCCAAAAGCTAGCTATGCCTAGAAGACATCACTACACTTGCTCTTGGCTAAACTACCTAGAAACAATTAGAAGACATCACTGAAAAATAGTCATTTCCTAAAGAGGTCTAGATACTAGTAATAAAGCTACCTACCATACAAGCATCAACACAAAACAAATTTTAAAAAAATAGAAAATGAGAAAACACAGAAGCAAGATGCAACCTCAGATCTCCAGCTCACCAAAGCAAATACAGCAAATACTTGGCTATCACCAAGCATTGAGGTAAAAGAAATCAAAAGCCACCTAGCTGAACTTTCTGAAATGGTAAAAAGCAGATGAATGAGTCTCTAGATAAAAACAAATCAGAAATAATTATACAAGTAACTAAAGAGATGATGACTATAATGAAGAACATGTTTAGTGTATCTAGAGTAGATACAGTTTAAAAAAAAATAAAGGAGCTTAGGAAAGTGATGGAAATCATGATGCCCATCATAGGAGAGAACTGTATTCCATAGAATAGATTCAAATGGATATCCAGAAGATTAAAAATTCCATGAAAGTATATGCAGCAGAATTAACCAATAGGAAAGTAGGATATCAGATCTAGAAGACAGGCATGGAGTTAGCAATCATGAAATGAAAGACTTCTTAAAAACAGGGACCATAAAAAACTCACTAGCTGCTAGATGATGCAAAGAAGAATAACAGAAAATTAATTGGAATCAATGAAAATCAGAAGATAGCAAAAAGGACATAAAAAACCTGTTCACAGAAGTAATAGCAGAAAACTTCCTAAGCTTAAAAAAGAATTAGACATAAATTAAGGACATACAATTCCAATTAACCATGATCAGAGAAAAACTATACCAGGAATGTAATATTAAAGAGTCTAGAAATTCAACACAAGACTAAAATACCAAGAGCTGTTAGAGAAAAGAAAAAAAATCACCTATAAAGGAAAATCCATCAGAATCATAGCAAACTTCTCAACTCAAATCCTTAAGTCAAGGACAGCTTGGAGTGATATATTTCAAGCCCTATAAGGAAACAACCTCCCACCCAAGATGATCTACCCCACAAAATTATCTTTAAAAATTGACAAATAAGGTACTTCCATTATTAAGAACATATGAGAAAATTCATGACCACAAAACCAGCACTCCAAAATGTTCTGAAGTACATTCTAGAAAAAGACAACAAAGACAACAATTTCAGGAATCACAATAGGATGAATGAATCAGGCAGGGCCAGCAGTGAAACAGAAAGGAAAGAAGAGGAACCAACAACAGGAAAATAATATGACAAGGATAAGTAAATATATATCAGTTATAACCATCAATGTAAATGGCCTCCCATTCACCAATCAGAAGAAACAGATTGGCAGAATGGATCAAAAATTAAGATCCGACAATATGCTGAATAAAAGAAACACATTTAATTCAAAATGAAATTCATAGCCTGAAGGGTAAAGGATGGAAAACAATGCTCCATCTGACAGAAACACAGAACAAATGTGTAGCTATTCTACTTGCAGACAAAGTAGATTTCAAGCCAAGAGTGATCAGAAGAAACAAAGAAGGCCACTACATACTTGCTAAGGAAACAATACAAGAGAAAGAGAGAACAATCATAAACATATATGCACCAAATACCAGTGCAACCAACTATATAAGACAAACAATGGATATGAAAAATCATGCAAGCACTAATACAAGTATAACTGGGGACCTAAATACACCATTTTCACAAATAGATCAACTAGAAATAATAAAAAAGAAATATCAGAGCTCAACCAAATCTTTGAACAAATAGACTTAGTATATATCTACAGAGTGTTCCACCCAACAACAAAATAATACACATTTTGCCCCACAGTACGTGGAACTTTCTTCATAATAGACCACATATTAGCTCATAGAACATGCTTAAGTAAATGCAAAGGAATTGAAATTATTCCATGCATATTACTAGATCATAGTCCAATGAAATTTGAAATCAGTGACAAGAGAAGTAAGGAATACTACATAAACACATGGAAATCAAGTAACATACTCCTGAATGGGATGAAGATATAATTAAAGAAGAAATTACAATACGATGCATGCCTGTAATCCCAGCACTTGGGAGGCTGAGACAGGAGGATCCCCATGCATTCAAAGACAGCCTTGGCTACACAAGTGAGTACGAGGTCAGTCTGTGCTATACAGTGAGACCCTGTCTCAAAATAAAAAAAGACATTAGACAGTTTCTGCAATTAAACAATAATGACAGTGCAGCATACTGGAACTTATGGGATGCAATGATAGCAGTCCTATGAGGGAAATTTATACTGTTGAATTCCCACATCAGAAAAACAGAACAAACTCAAATGTTGAACCTCAAGCATCTAGGAAAAAAATAAAAACAAGTTGAACCAAAAGTACGTATGAGAGAGGTAATTATAAAGATCAGAACTGAAATTAATGCAATTGAGACTGAGAAAACAATACAAAGAATCAATAAATTGAAGCGTTGTTTCTTTTAAAGATTACATAGACAAACCTTTAGACTAAAAAAAAAAGAAAGGAAAGAAAAGATGTAAATTCATGCAACTGGGAATGAAAAGGGCAAAATCACAACAGACTCTGCAGAAATCCAGGCCAATACCTACTCTGAGAGGCTGTATTCCAATAAGATGGAAAACAGGAGAAACTGGCAGATTCCTAGATACATATGAATTACTGAAGCCAAATCAAGATGATCTAGAAATGCTGAATAACCCAATAGTGGTCAATAAAATTAAAGGAGTAATTTTTTAAAAACTACCAACAAATAAAAGCTCAGGCCCTAACAGACTCACTGCTCAATTCTACAATTTTAGAGAAGATCTAATGCCACTACTCCTTGAACTCTCTGATGAAATTGAAAGGGAATCAATACTCTGAAACTCACTCCTGGAAGCAAGCATTACACTGATACAAAAACCAGAGAGTGATTCAACCAAAAAAGAACTACAGACCAATCTCCTTAATGAACACAGATGCAAAAATCCTCAATAAGATATTGGTAAACAACACAGCAAATCATCAAGAAGGTTGTACACCATGGCCAAGTGGGATTCATCCTAGGGATGCAGGGGTCGTTCAACATATGCAAATCAATAAATGTAATATGCCACATTAATAGAGCCAAGGACAAAGCACACAGGACTATCTCAATAGACACAGAGGAAGCAGTTGATAGAGTCTAGTGCCCCCATCCAGGATAAAAATCCTACAGAAAATTGAAATAGAAAATCTTTATCTCGACCTGATAAAAACCATCCGTGACAAACCCACAGCCAGCATTATACTTAATGGTCAAAAATTGAAAGCTTTCACTCTAAAATTAGGCACAAGTCAAGATGGTCACTGATACCACTCCTGTTCAATATAGTTCTGGAAGCATTAGCCAAAACAATCTGAGAAGAAAAAGAAATAAAAGGAATAAAGATAGGAAAGGAAGAAGTTAAATATCATTCTTTGTGGATGACATGAGACTCTACATAGAAGACCTCAAAAGATCCTGCAAAGACTCTTAGAGTTAATAACCAAACTCAGTAGTTTAGCAGGACACAAAGTCAACACTCAAAAATCAATAGCATTACTATGCCCAGGTAACAGATTCACTGTGAGAGAGACTAGGGAAACAACATCTTTCACAGTAGCAGCAAAAAAAAAAAAATGAAATACTTAGGAATCAATCTGATCAAGGAAGTAAAAGACCTTTACATTGAAAACTACAGTACTCTGAGAAATAGATGGAAGAGGATGTTATGGTTATGATCCTGTGGCCCCTCCCCCCGCCAAGTCTCATGTAATCATGACATGGACGTGGCTGAGTCTAGCGTTTGTGATTGGTTTGTTGTCTAGCACTGGGATTGATGGTGTGAGTGCAGCACCCGCCCCCACCCAGGAGTGGAGCTGATATACAGTGTAAGGGTGGGAAGTATACGTGTTTTTTCTCTCTTGCCTGTTTGCCTTACTGTTTGTGGCCACCATGAGTGGCTGCCCCACCATACCACCCTACCTTGCAGCCAGCTGAATATGGACTGAAACCTCCAAGAACTGTAAGAAATAAACCTTTCCTTCCCAAATTTTGGGCATCAGGTATTTTGTCTTAGCAAAAGAGAGAAAAGTAACTAAGACAGAGGATATCAGTAAAAGGAAATATATCTCTTATTCTTGAATAGGCAAAACCAATACAGTGAAAATGGACATGCTTCCAAAACTGTTGTACAGATTTAATGCAATCCCAATCAGAATTCCAATGGTACACCTCACAGAACTAGAGAAAACAGTCCTGAAATTCATATGGACCCAGAAGAGACCTAGAAGAGCAAAAACAATTCTGGGCAACAAAGCCAAGGAAGGGGGCATCACAATCCCCCATCTTAAGTTATACTACAAAGCTACCATGATAAAACTGACAAAAGAAACAGACACAAGTATCAGTGGACCTGAATAGAAGATGCACAAACATCTCTAAGCACACAGTTACCTTATCTTTGACAAAGGAGTGAAACACCTTCACTGGAAGAAGATAGCCTCTTTAATAAATGGGTCTGGGAAACTGAACAAAAGTTGAAACTAGACCCATATCTCTCACTATGTACTAAGCTAAAATTTAAATGGATCAGAGATCTAAATATTAAAACAGAAACACTTAAGCTTCTGGAATACAGAATAAGTAAATCTCTGAAAGACACAGGTATAGGCAAAGACTTTATGAACAAACTCCAACTGTACAGGAAATATTAGAAAGAATCAACAACTGAGATCACATCATATTAAGAAGCTTTTGCACAGCAAAAGAAATCACGAACCCCCCCCCCCAAAAACGATAACCTACAGAATTGGAAAAAATTTTCCTAGCTACTCTTCAGACAAAGGACTAATAACTAGAATATATAAAGAACTCAAGGGCTGGGACTGTAGCTCAGTGGCGTATTTTCTGCCTGGCAAGTGTGAGGTCCTGAGTTTGATTCCAGGTACAAAAAATGAAAGAACTTAAGAAAAATCAGACTCCTCAAATTTAAAAGCCCAGTCCAAAAATGGACAACTGAAATAAATAGGCATTTTTCAGGTGGATAAGTATAAACAATAAATAAATATATGAAAAAATGTTCAACACCACCGGTCATTTGAGAAATGCTAATTAAAATAACAAGATTCTATCTGATCCAGAAAGAATGGAAATCAATCAGTAACAAATGCTGGCAATGTGGGGGAAAGGAACACTTTTCCATTGTTGGTAGCAGTGTAAACTTGGTACCACCATTATAGAAGTCAATATGGAGATTCCTAAAAAATCTAAAACTAGAGTTTCCATTTGACCCATCTGTTCCCTTCCTAGGTATCTTCTCAAAAGAATTAAAAGCATCAAAGTACAGTAAGACATGCACATAAATGCACGATTTAGCATAGCTGACTGAGTCTTGGAATAGATGAATAAAGAATATATTTATATACAGTGGAGAACTACTCTGCCATAAAGGACAAACTTAGTGATTTGTAGGAAATTGGATGCACCTCGAGACCATAACTTTAAGTGAAATAAATCAGACACACATGTTTAAATATTGTTTCTCTTTGTGACGAACTGGAAGGGCAAATAAAGACAAAAATGGATGACAGATATTGGGAAGTAGGGAAAAAATGTTCAAGGAGAGCAAGGAGCAGAAATGGGAGAGAGTAGGGATAAAAAAATAAAAAAGAATGAAAGGAAAACAATAGGTACAAAATTTTGTAAGGGGAGGGGGAAGAAAGGATTGAAGGAAACAGAATGTGAAAAAGAATTAAGATATGTACAGTACAAATTCCCTGTGATAAATGTGATTATGTATGTCAAGAGTGTACCAATAAAATTAATTTTAAAAGAGTAACAGGGATAGCATAGATTATCACATTTTCTTATATGGATCAATGTAATCATTAAACAATACAACACATTAACTTTGCAGATTTCTGTCTTGATTTGCCTTGAAAGCCACAGGGTTTAGAAAGTGAAGGGTCTGTTAACCTTGAGATCTGAACAGAACAAGAATTCCTATAACTCTTGTATTTCAATAATATGTAGCCCCCAAGTTCACCTTTTATGCTCCCATTATAAGGTTCATATGTGTTTACCCATGCCCCCAGATAACCAGTGCAAGACCTATGTTACTTCTCTACTCCTCCTGGTTCCCTTGTCTTAGCCCCAGACCCATCATAATCTTCTTCCAGGAATTTCTCTTGCTGGCCATGGGTGTATTTTTTCACTCTCAGAACCCTAGAGAACTTTACTTTTTCCTCTTATATGACCCTTAACTTTTCTAACACATTACTAAAGGCCTTTGTCTACCAGGTGAGACAGTTCTTGAAGAAAGAAGGGCCTTTGTCTGGCCCATCTACGGTGTCTCCTAGTGTCCCAGAGCTTTGCCATTGCTAGGTGCTTGTAACTCTCTTGCTGACCTGAGGAACCCCCATCTCCTGGGGTAGAGGGATCCATGGATAGTGCTGTTAGGAACTCCCCAGGATGCACATGCAGGCTAGTGACTGCTGGAATGCCCAAGAGTGACCTCATAAAGCAGAGGTTCCCATCGTGGGCCCTCTCTGCTGCCTCCTGGAATCCAGGTGCAGAGAAAATCCCTAAGCAGAGAGTTTTTAGTTGGATGATAAAAGCAAGGAATAAAAATTAAAAATTTGGAAAATGTCTGAAACCTCTCAACAGGACTCCACAGAAGTCTTTTCTAGCTCACTGTTTGATTGTGCATCAGATGTGCTCCATGAGAGAGTCGAGAAATTTAAGTAAATATTCTCTATTTCCTCTGTTAAGAAATCTGTGAAGGGCACAATAGCAGCAGGGTGTCAGGCTTTTCCACAGACACTCAACTGCTTCTCAGGAGGAGGAACACATCCCTGGAAGTCTGGCTTCTCTGGCTGATGAGGTTGGCACACTGTTATTGACCCACAAACTGAGGGACTAGTTTGACTTAGTGCTGTCTTTTTCTATTGGAGGCTGTATTCATAATTTGAAGGGTCTTTCACATGGATCCTATCTCAAGTCAGACAATGAAAAGTATACATCATGTTTTTATAGATTGTAAAGGTATATGATTCTCTTTGTTTTGCTCTGTTGAGATGGGGGTTGTAGTTATGTTGCTCAGGCTGGTCTTGAACTTCTGGCCTCAAGCAATCCTCCTGCCTCAGTCTCCTGTGTGACTGGGACTATAAGCACATACCAGCATGCCCAGCTACATTCTATGTATATTTTTACCTTTATGAGATTGGGTTGACTTGTTCCGTACAGTAGGAAAAATAATATTCTTTTTGAGAAAGTTTGTAAGACATAAGGATGAAGAATGATTTGCAACCTCAGCATCCATAGGCAGACACTATTATTGTTTTAGCATATTTCCTGCTGAGCTATTTCTAACCACTTTTGCACAGGTGAGACTAGTTTAAACTGTCAACTTTGTATTTTACTTTGCTTTTGTGTTTTGCTTTCTACAAGATCAAACATTTTCCCAAAACATTGCAAAATGCATAGAGGGGCCAGGCGTATAGCTCAGTGGCATGGCGCCTGCCTGGCAAGCATGAGGTCTTGAGTTCAATTCCCGCTACCAAAAAAACAAAAATGCATAGACGTATGTTAGTATCTATATTTCACGAGATAGATGTTCCATAGTTTATTTAACAAGTTATTTTTGTTAGATTTAAATTGGTCTTACATTCTCACTACTATAACTAATATTAGGATAAACATCTCTAGCCAAAGGTACTGTCTGCATTCAGATTGTATTACCTTGGGATAGATTTTGTGGAACAGAGAAAATGAATAATTCTGGGGTTCTTCAGAGAAGCTGATCAACTTAGATTTCCCTGGTGAGTTTTGAAAATGCCTTACCCTACTCTAGTCTTGCCAGGATTAAATATTTCCATGTTTAATTCTTTGCTAATTTTATAAATTAAAAATAATGGTAGTATTGTGCATACCCCTGATATTTTAGGGAAAGTATTAACCATTTGTATGTCTTTCATGAATTGATTATGTTCCCATTTTCTTTTAGGTTGTTCAGTTTTTTAGAAGATTGTTGATTTGTAGCATTTGTATTGGTGTTTGTTTCATTATTATCAGTTTTTCCTACAAGACTGACCATATTTAGTTTTGTTCGTTGTGTCTCCAGTGCCTATTATACTGTCTGCATATAAAAGTTGCACAATAAAAATTTGTTGAATAAGTAAATGATGATGAACCTTTTCTTTGGCTTGCAAAGGAGTGGCCACTCTTTCATAGACCAGGGCAAGAAAACTGAGTGGAAACAGGCCTTCGGTATCATCATGCATATTTCATTCATTATTATTTAAAAGTATCTGTAAATTTTTATTTACAGAAGGGGGAAAATAAACCCTTATCCCTAAAAAAAAAGGTGTATATTGTGTGGGAATCTAACTCTGTTAGGCGATACCCATACCTCTTATTTACCTTTTTGACAGGAGAAAAGATGAAAAATGTCAAGCATTTGTGAAGAGAGTCATAATGAGTCGTCTCTTTAAGATAATTATGATTAGCACCATTTTGATGAACGCCTTTTTTATGATCTTGTGGACTAGTTATGAAATAAGATATCGCTTGTTCAGACTTTTTGAGGTAAGCAGGAAAAAAAAGGATACTTTTTTTCTCTATTTTATTTGTTTTATTTCTGAAAAAGTTTTAAGATTTTGAAGGTATTTTGTTTCAAAACAGTTTTTTCATAGAAAGAATTCTCATGACCTTTAAATATACTCCAGGACCAGGAATATGGCTCAGAGGCACAGCGTCTACCTGGCAAGCACAAGATCCTGAGTTCAATTTCCTGTACCAAAAATAACAAACAAACAAACTTTGGACAATGTATATATATTCCAAACTTTGAAAGATATATATATAGTCCAAAGTCTAGGCAGGTAGTGGCAGGAACAGCTGAGATGACGCTTTTTTTTTTTCCATTTGTTTGTTTTTTGTGGCACTGGGGATCAAACTCACAACCTCGCACCTGCCAGGGGAGGTGCTTAAGCCACTGGACCAAACTCCCAGCCCTAGTTTTTTGAGGCAGGGTCGCACTATGTAGCTCAGGCCGGCCTTGCGCTGGTGTTATAGCCCAAGCAGGCCTCAAACTCACAACGCTCCTCCTACCTCAGCCTCCCGAGTGCTGGGATTAAAGGCGTGTGCCGCAATCTCTCTGAATTCTTTGCTAAAGACAGAGCAACTAGAGGGCAAAACCAAAAACCTATGGCAGCATTTACAGCAAAGTGAGTTACTAAGGGCCATAAGAAAGTCATGGTATCAGCTTCTATGGAGGAAGAAGCCAGTGAGTGTTCACTGGAATGTGTGTGAGCTGATGTGAGAATAGCAGTTGACACTGGGCTTGGTGTTGCCTAATCCAGTAGTGGGTGAGTAAGGAAGTTTCTGAAGGAGTTCGAGGGGAACAGAATCAGGAACCCTCAAAATCAAGTCTCCACATTTTAAAACTAAACATGAAGACAGAAGATAGCTCAGTGAAGTTAGAACCATATCTTCTTCTGAAAGTTCAGGAAAACCAATTTCTTATTTTTGAATGCAATAGAAAAGGATTCAGGTAAATCAGCATACAAGCTTATTGTAAGAAAAAACAAAATGAAGCAAAAAACAGGCGAAGAATCTTTTCCCTATGGATAATGAAAACCCATTACAAACAGACAAAACTGTGGCATGTGATTTAACAAGGTAAATATTTAAGAAAATACTCAAGTTAAAAAAACTACAAAAATGAGGTGATAAATCTCAGGAAAAAATTAGAAATAAAAAAATCATTGTAAAAATGAAAACTAGAATAAGAACAATTAAATGCAACAGCAAATAGCTTAAGAGCAATAAATGTAGAATTACATGTAGGACAAAGTGGAGGAGATTTTTTTAATTATTAGAAATGAAGAGATGAAAAGGGTGAACATTGTTGATGGAAAAAATAAAAGATCCAGTGTAGTGACAATAGGAGCCCTGGATTTGAAACAAAGCAAAGGATCAGAACAAACACTACGAAACTGTATGCTGAAAGTATACATTGAACACCTGAAAATATGGACTTAGAATACCAATACCAAAATATCCTAGTAAAATTGTTAGACTTTAAAGGAAAAGAAGAGGAAACTGCACACGTCTAGGCAGTTTAGCTTGTAAACAGAAGAAAATTATCGCTAGACTTTACTGTTGTAATGCTTTCTGCCAAAAGACAGTAGAGGAATATAGTTAATATACTTCAGCAAGGAAAATAAGAACATGAATTTTAGACAAGCAAAGCTGACTTTCAAGTATAAAGGGCAAAAACAGTCATTGGCATTCAAATATTTGAGAAATATCCTTCCCATGAGCCTGTTCTTAGAAATCTAATAAAAATAAGACAACTAACCAAAATGACAAGAGAAACATATTAATGCTTCTGGTGATGAACATTGAATACATAGTTGTTTGTAGAACTAATGTTAATTGTGGTGTAACTGGGAAAAATATGAATGTATCCTCTGACAACGGAGATATTATGGTATGACTGAAATATGAAAGACAGTGGGGGAAGCCAATGCAAAAATTTTAAACCATTTTTATTGATCAAATTAGTGTTGAAATTATTAGTTGCGTTATTTTGGGACTGCCGTATGGGTAATTTAGGATAAAGAACATGAGTGCTTTGATCATTATGCAACTGTTCCTTTTTCTCCCCACCACCTTAGTGCTGGTGATTGAACTCAGGGTCTCATGTTTGCTAACCAAACACTCTATGACTGAGCTACATACTTTCCAAGCCCAAGATAGTTTATTTCTGTTTCCTGTGTTCTTGAGAGCCAGGATACTGATGGAAAAAAGGAGAAGTAGATTTATAGACAAAGTTAAAACCCTATAGTTCCACATTTGGATTGGGAGTATCAACATAAAGTACTAAGGTATTTTATTTTACTCATTGAATAACCTAGGACATTGACTATGTCAGAAATTATGCATTCTTAGTGCCTGTGATGTGATGCTGAAGTACCATTTCTCACTAAGACAACAACAGCTTAGAGAAACAACTGATCCCAGCTCTAAGGCAAAAAATTCAGACATTTCAAATAAGCAGAATTATGGAGGTTGTTGCTAATAAACCTGCAGGAAAAGAAATGCTAAAGGTAGTCTTAGGTGTAAATAAAGTAAAACAGTAAATTGAAATCATATGAATAAATAACACTGGAAAATATACAGGTAAATACAGAGGCTGATATTGCATATTTCATTTTTAATTTTTATATGATTTAAAATACTAGTGTATACATTATGGGCCTATGATGTATAAAGTTGAGGCTCATGACAACAAAACAGAGAAATGGAGCTGTATAGGAGCAGAATTGCTATAATTAGTGAAACTAGGTTGTATTAATTTAAGAATAGACGGTGTAGCAGATTAATTGTAATCACAAGGGTGACCACTGAGAAATAACCAAAAACTAGCTAGGCATGGTGGTGCACATCTGTATTTCTCACAGTCGGAAAAGCTAAAGTGAGAGAATTACAAGTTTGGGCCCACTCTGGGCAACTTAGTGACTTAGCAAGTCCCTATTTCAAAAATAAAATATATGAATGGCTGGGACTATAGCTCAGTGTGAAGTCCTTGGGTTCAATATCCAGTATTGCAAAAACAAAAAAGAACAACTCCAGCCTCTACAGAAAGGAAATCTGAAGGAATAAAAATGATACCCTACAAAAAGATTAATTAAAATACAAAGAGCAGTAATAGAGGAATTGGAGAAGAAAAATATATGACATCCAGAAAACAAAGCAAAATTATCAGAAATTAAATGTAAGTTGATTGAACTCTCCAATTAAAAGACAGAGACTGGGAGAGTGGATTTTTAAAATCCAAGTATATGCTGTCTACAAGAAACTTATTTTAGACCTTTGGGAGGCTGGCATAAGAGTGCCATGATTTCAAGGCCAGCCAGGGTATGTAGTGAGTTCCAGGCCAGCCTGAACTACATAGTGAGACACTGTCTCAAAAAACAAAAGCAAGGTGTGTTGTTCCGGGAAGATGGTGGAGTAGTAGGATGCAGGGAAAACAGCCTCTCTGAGAGACACCGTCTAGACATGGGAATACACCATTTTGAGGAAGACAAAAAGGAGGAAGATGGGTTCCTTGGACCCAGGTAGAGCCTGAAGTTTGAATCAAACCCCACAGAGAGAGTGAAAAGAAAAAATTCAACTAAGAAGAAGGCGGTAGCTGGTGGAGCCTTTGCCTGGAGCCGGACTTACTGCGCGAGAGGAGCTGTTGGAGCCCAGTGGCGCCAGGTTGTGGTGCTGGCGGCGGCTGATAGCCCCGGGACCTCTGAGGAACTATTCCTCGGTGGAGGAGAGTGGCAGGTGCGGAGGACTGTGATGGCTGGCGGTGAGTGCAGAGGGCTTGGTCCTCCCGCCGGAGAGAGCGATTTGCCGGGAGCCATCCTGGTGTTGGGCCAGATATGCCTGGGGCTAAAACTGTTGCTGGCTTCCCCAAGCGGTTCCTAGCTGGGTGTAGACCCATGGAGATTGCTTGGATGGCTTCGAGCCTGAGGAGGCTGTTCTCAGGGCAGGACTGCTAAGGTTGTCTACTGCTCCACCTAGGAACAGTTGCTGGCTTGTGGGAATATAGTGTCACGATTTGGGTTGCTGTCTCCACAGGGTGTTTACCAGTGAATTTAGAGAGAACCCCGAAAGTGGACTTTTTCTCTTTTCATTTCTTGTTTAGTTTATTATTATTATTATTTGTGTGTGTGTGTGTGTGTGTGAGCGTGGTTTCTACCATCCTTTTGGGTGTGGTCTTGTTCTGTTCTCTTTTTTGTCTCTTTTGGCTTTCTTTTCCCTCAGTCTTCTGCAGTAGTTTCCCTAAGTTGGTGGGACCCATCTTTGTTCTCCAACCTACTTACAGTCTCTTTTTCTTTTCCCACTTTTCTTAAATTCATTTTGGGTCCAAACTCTTGGGGACAGAATTGATATTTTGTGAACCTAAGCACTATATATGATTGTTTTGCATTCTGTTATATGGTTATAAATTCAGTTTTTATGGTTGGGGGTTGTAAATCAGGGGTTGGATCAGTTTACTGTTTTGTTGGGTGTGTTTGGTGCTGTGGGTGCCACTGCAGCCAGAATTAACTCGATTGAACTGGATAGTTGTTGGCCTTGATGGTCCAAGACTGGGATTGACTGGGGGTTGCAGAGAGAGCTGGGGCATGGTGCCAGGTAAGTAGGGACTGGGATAGGTGAGCAGTGGTTCCTCATCTCTGGCAAACTGAGGAGGTGGGATTTTCCAATAGACTCGGAGCCCGGGAACCAGTTACACCTGGAAGATATCTCCGGGAAGTGCTCATCACCTGGAAGTTCTTAATACCACCATTAAAGTAACCCACTAAAGGCAACTAACAGGTATCACTTTAGGAATTAAACTAAAAAAGAAAAGAAATGAGAAGACACTTAAACAGGTCACAACCCCAGACACCCAGTTCACCAAAAGCAAACCCAGGGGGCAATGAGGCTGGAAAATCTGAAAGCCCCCTACAAGGTTTCTTCAAAGTGGTAACAAAAGCAATTGAATGAGGCTTTGGAAAAAATGAAATTAGAAATGATCTCTCAAATAATCACAGAGATTACCAAAATACACACCATGCTTAGTGATGTTAGAACAGATACAGACAAAAAATAATGAGCTTAAGCAAATTATGGAAGTACAACATAAGAAGTAAATGGATTCCATAAAGCAGATGCAAGCAGATATCCAGGAGAATAGAAACTCTATTGGAAGTATTCAAAGCAGATTAAGTCAATGTGAGGACAGGATCTCAGATATTGAAGACAGGCTCACAATTAGTGACCAGAAAAAGAAAGATTCTTCAAAACTAGCAAGGGAACATGAGAAACCAATCCAGCAGTTGCTTGATGAGACAAAGAAAAATAACTTAAGATTAATTGTAGTCAGTGAACAAGCAGGAGATACTACAAATGACATTAAAAACATCCTTACAGACATCGTGTCAGAAAACTTTCCTGGTAGAGAAAAAGAATTTGACATACAAATAAGTGAGGCATATAGAACTCCAATTAGTAATGATAAAAAAAATCTACTTCCAGGCATATAGTCAAGATTCCAGAAACAAATCACCTATAAAGGAAAGCCCATCAGAATTACAGTGGATTTCTCAGCACAAACTCTCAAGTCAAGGAGAGCTTGGAATGAAGTACTCCAAATTCTAAAAGAAAACAACTTTCAACCCAGACTGATGTATCCCACAAAACTATCTTTCAAAATAGAGGGAGAAACAAAATGCTTCCATGATAAGAAACAGTTGAGGAAATTCACAACCACTAAACCAGCACTCCAAAATGTTTTGAAGGACATTTTAGAAAGAGATGATATGTATTACAGCTCCATAAACCACAATAGAAGGAATCCACCAGGAAAATAGAAAACAACACGATAAGGATAAGTCAATACATATCAGTTTTAACCATCAATATTAATGGCCTTAATTCACCATTCAAAAGACATAGACTGGCAGAATGGATCAAGAAGCAAGATCCAACAAATGCTGTATACAAGAAACACATTTAATTCAAAAAATACCTACAGACTGAAAGTTAAAGGATGGAAAACAATACTCCATGCAATAAGAGTCCAGAAAAAGGCAGGGGTAGCTATTCTATTTGCAGATAAAGTTTATTTTAAGCCAAAACTGATTAAGAGAGACAAAGAAGGTCACTATATATTGGTAAAGGGAACAATCCAAGAGGAAGAGATAACAATCATAAATATACATGCAACAAATACTAGTGAACCCAGTTACATAAAGCAATTATTAATGGACATGAAAAATTAAATAAGCCTTAATACAGTCCTTTTGGGAGACCTCAATACCCTGCTGTCACAAAAAGACAGGTCAACTAGACAAAAAAATCAGCAATGAAATATTAGAATTAAATCAAACCTTTGAGTAAATGGACTTAGTAGATGCTTATAGAATCTTCCCCCCTACAACAACAGAATACACATTCTTTTCAGCTCCCCAGGGACATTCTCCAAAATAGACCATATACTGATTCATAGAACATGCTTGAGTAAATATAAAGGAATTGAAATTATCCCATGCCTACTATCAGACCATAGTGCAATGGAATTGGAAATCCATGTCAAAGGAAACCACAAGAACTTCATTAACACATGGAAATTAAATAGCACACTTCTGAACAATCAACGGGTCACAGATGAAATTAAACAAGAAATTAGATAGTTTCTGCAGTTGAACAACAAGGACAATACAACATACCAGAACTTGTGGGACACAATGAAAGCAGTCTTAAAAGGGAAATTGCTATTGTAGGGGGTGTTGTTTCCCTGGTTTCTCTCTCAGTGGGATTGTTGTTCGTGTACAGGAATGCTTTTGATTTTTGAGTGTTGATTTTGTGGTCAGCTGCATTGCTAGGTCTGCTTATTGAATCTGGGGGTCTCTTGGTGGAGTTTTTGGGGTCTTCTAGGTAGAGTATCATGTCATCTGAAACAAAATCTATGTATATAAAAAATTAGTTGTGACAGAGAAAAAGAATTTTAAGTGAAATGTAATTTTCTCAGGGTCACCTTTAGATTTTATTTTTGATGTGAAATGTTCATTTGAAAACAATTGTGTTAACAATTGGTTAGATAATGTTTCATGTTTATATTTTTTATCTTAAATAATTTTTGGGAATATCCAATATACTGATGATTGTTGCTGTTTTGTTGGTTGGTGTGAAATTGTTATGTTTTGATTTCTTATTTTTCCTTTTGTTTAAAATAAAATAAAAGAAAAAAAAAAAAAGCAAAAGCAACCTGCCCACCCACCCACCCACCAACTAACCAACCAAACAAACAAAAAAGCCCTATTTGAGATCTTATGATACAAATAGGTTAAATATAAAAGGATGGAAAAAGATACTCCAAAAAAGAGAAAGATTGAAGCTGGAGAGTGGGAGTGGCTATACTCAGACAAAATGGGGAGTAATACAAAAACTGTTACAAGGATTATCAAGGGTCAATTCATTGAGAAGACATAACAGCTTTTCTCTAGTACATATGGACCATTCTCCAGGATAGAATACTTGTTAAGCTACAAAATAAGTCTCAATAAATTTTTAAAAACTTCGAAACTGTAAAAAATATCTGACAACACTGGAATGAAATTAGGAATCAAAAACAGAAGAAAAGGTGAACATTTGTTAAATAGGTGTAAATTAAGACTATTTTAAACAAGTAGGTCAAAGAAGAAAGCACAAGGAAATTAGAAAGTAAGATGAACAAAAATAAAAACATAATGTAACAAAACTTACAGGACACTGTGGAAGTAGTACCGAGAGGAACATTCATATTTGAAAATTTGTACATTAGAAAAAGAGGATCTAGCTGGGTGTGGTGGCACACACCTGTAATCCCAGCACTTGAGAGAGTGAGGAAGGAGGATCACTGCAAGTTTGGGGCCAGCCTGGGTTACACAGAGTGTTCAAAGCCATCCTGAGCTACATAGTGAGACCCTGTCTTAATTACTTTTCTTGTTGCTGAGACAAAATGCCCAATGCCCAGAGTTAAAGGAGGAAAGGTTTATTTACCTGAGTTTGTAGAGGTTTCAGTCCATAATCCACTAGCTCCAAGGCAGGGTAGCACACGGCAGAGGAGCAACTGTTCATGGTGGCAGAGGACAGCAAAAGCAACAATGGGGGATAGACAATCCTCTTTCGGGCCCTTATATTGTATCCAATCTACTGGGGCTAGAATGGTGCCCATCCAGTGAGTGGACTGATCAAGCTATTACCCACCCTTAATTCCAACATTCTTAATCCTAGCATTGCATCATGAATTGATCACACATCCTAGATTCAGTCAGTTCTGAAAAAGGCCCATCTAAAACTGCATGCGGCTTTGGGGGACCTTAAGACACAAATTATAACAGACTCTGTCTCAAAAATAAATAAATAAATAAATAAATAAATAACTCAAATCAGTAACCTAACTTTACACACTAAGGCACTTGAAAAAGAAGACAATCTAGACCCGAAACTAGCAGAAATAAGGGAATAAATTAGAAGAGGTTAAACAAAATAGAGATACAATAGAGAAGAACAAGAAAACAAATTGTTAGTACTTTGACAAGCCTTTTCCTATTTTTCCACTCCCCACCCCTTTCTTCAATGCTTCTTACTCTCCCCATTTACAAAACTTTGTTTCCATGTGTTCCTTCTTATCTCTGCTTTTCTTTTCCCTTCCTCCTCCTCTCCTTCCTTCTTCACCTTGCCATTTGAACATGTTATTCATACTTCAAGACAACTACCATCCATTATGCTCCTCGTTTGTCCTATGGGTTTCCTACACAAGAGAAACAATTAAATATTTAAACATGTGTGTCTGATTTATTTCACTTAAAATTATGGTCTCGAGGTGCATCCAATTTCCTACAATGACTAAAATTTATCCATTATGGCAGAGTAGTTCTCCATTGTATATAAATATCATATTTTCTGTATTCATCTGTTGATGGACATATGGACCGTTTCTAAGATTTAACTATTATAAATTGTGCTGCTATAAATATGGGTGTGCATATATCACTGTGGTATGATGCTTTTAACTCTTTTGGGAAGATAGGAGGGAAACAGCTGACTCATTTTTGAGGAATTCTATACTGACTTCCATAATCGTTGGAAGTCCCTCTGTTTATTTGCTTACCTTGCCTGGTAGCTTCATTCTGTTGGGGTTCATGGAGTTGTAGTCCTCATTATCTCTTTCTAGAATATTGTTCAGAACCAGTTTACACTCCCAGCAACAATGGAAAAGTGTTCCTTTCCCCACAGCATTGCCAGCATGGCCGCTGATGGCTCACAGGAAGGGAAAATTGTCTTCTTGTTTCTCTTCCTGGCCTTGCATGGCTGCTGCTGTTTGCATGATTTTTCATTACCATTAATATTTGTTTTATCTTTTTTGTTGTTGTTGTTTGTCTTTTGGTACTGGGGATTGAACTCATGACCTTGTGTTTACCAGGCAAGTGCCTGAGCCACTGAGCTAAATCCCTAGACCTAATACTTGTTTTATATAGTTGAATGCACTTGTATTTGGTGCATATATATTTCTGATTCTTATCTCTTTTTCTTTTACTGTTTCCTTAGCAAGGATGTAGTGACCTTTTTTGTTTCTTCTGATCAGTCTTAGCTTGAAATTCACTTTGTCTGCAATAGACTCCATTTCACATGGAGTATTGTTTTCCATCCTTTACTCTTCAGGTTATGAATTTTATTTTGTGTTAAATGTGTTTCTTGTATGCAACATGTGGTAGGATCTTATTTCTTAATCCATTCTGCCAATCTGTTTCTTTTGATTGGTAATCTGAGACTGTTTATATTGATGGTTATAACTGATATGTATTGACTTATCCTTGTCTTGTTATCTTCCTGTTACTGGTTCTTTTTTTTCCTCTCCCTCTGTTTATTTGCTTACCTTCCCTGCTAGATTCATTCTGTTGGGGTTCATGGAGTTGTAGTCCTCATTATCTCTTTCTAGAATATTGTTCAGAACATTTTGGAGTGCTGGTTTGGTGATCATGAATTTCTTTAGGTATTCTTTGTCATGGCAGTATTTATTTCTCTGTCAGTTTTGAAAGATAACTTTGTAGGTCTTGGTTGGAAGTTGTTTTCTTGTTTTGTTTTGTTTTGAGACATGGTCTCACTATATTTTTTATTTTTTTAAATTTTATTTTAAAGAGAATAAAACAAAACAAAACAGAACAGAAGAAAGCAGATAAGGACAAAACAATGCAAGCAACACAGGTTTTCAAAACAAGACAACAGGAGATCCACAGTGGCTACCATAACGTCTCTTGTTTTCTTCGAAATAGTTGTCCATGTCTTCACACACAATGAATTCAAACAAAACACAATAGTATAAAACCAATAAAAACAAAAGAATGAAAGTGTTACAGGCCTTCAAAACCAGACAATAGGAAAATCAACAATGGCTACCATAATAGATGGTCTCACTATAAAGGTCACACTGGTCTTGAAACTCACTGTGTAGCCCACGGTGGCCTTGAAGTCATGGCAATCTTCCTCCCTCAGTCTCCCGAGTGCTGGGATTATAGTTGTGTGCCATCATGCCCGGCTTGGAGATTTTTTTCTTTTTGGGTTTGAAATACTTCACTTCAAGCTCTCCTTGACTTGAGGGTTTGTGTTGAAAAGTGTACTGTGATTCCAGTCTGCTTTCCTATAAGTGATTTATTTCTTTTTCTCTAACAGCTTGTAATATTCAGTTCTTGTATTGAATTTCTGGAATCTTGACTGTTATATTTCTTGGTGTAGATTTCTTTGAGCATAACTAATCGAAGTTCTACATGCCTCATTTCTCTGTATGTGAAATTTTTTTCCTGCATGGCAAGTTTTCTGCTACTACGTCTGTGAGCAGGTTTTTTTTTATGTTGTTTGTGCTATTTCCTGCTTTTTTCATTGACTCTGATCAATCTTATGTTATTCTTTGCATCATCTAGCAGCTGTTGGATTGATTTTTCATGGTCTTGTTGCTATTTTTTTTATTTTAAAAACAAAACGGAAAAAAGGGTAGAAATAATACAGAATTTCAAACAAAAAGTAAGAAATCAATACTAGCTAATATATTACATATTGTTATCTTAGAAGTACTTGTTCAAATTACGAGGTCTAGGCATAAAAAATGATCAGACAATCAAACAATGACAATGTAAACTATTCTTTTTGATGAACTAACAGAGAATTAGTGTAGTTATCTATCCTGCATACTTATACATACATAGTTATATGTGTATACCTACATACATATAATCTTTTCCTTTCTTCTATTTCTCCTTTCTCCTATCCTAGCTGTTCTTTAATTTTGAGCACTTTCTTTTCCTTTCATCATTACAATATCTATTGTACATTTTGAATCTTATTACTCTTTCAGTTTTTATTATTATTATTATTATTATTATTACACTATGGAGACAATATGATATTTACAAATGTGAGTCTGATTTATTTCACTTATGGGTATAGTCTCAAGTTGCGACCATTTACCTATAAAAGCCTCAAAATCATCCTTTTTTATAACTGAGTAATATTCCATTGTATAAAAATACCACATCTTTTTCATCCATTCTGCAGTTGATGAGTATTTTGGTTGTTTCCAAGATTTAGCTATTACAAATTGTGCTGCTATAAACATGTGTGCACATATATCGCTGTGGCATGACATTTTTAATTCTTCTGGGAAAATACCCAGAAGGGGAATAGCTGGATTGAATGGGACTTCCAATCCTAGTTTTTTGAGGAATCTCCACACTGATTTCCACAGTGGCTGTATCCAACAGTGGAGAAGGGTTCCTTTTTCCCCACAACCCTGCCAACATTTCTTATCAGTTGATTTCTTGATGGCAACCATTCTTTCTGGAATGAGATGGAATCTGAATGTTGTTTTAATTTTCATTTCTCAAATGACCAGTGATGTCGAACATTTCTTCATGTATTTATTTGCCATTTGTATTTCTTCATCTGAGAAGTGTGTGTTCATCTCAGATGCCCATTTTGGATTGAGTCTTTGAATTTGGGGGGCCTGATGATGTTTTTCAATTCTTTATATGTTCTGAATATAAGTCCTTTATCTGAGATACAGTTGGCTAAAATTCTTTCCCATTCTGTAGGTTTTCTTTTCACTTTATTGGTGATTTCTTTTGAAATGCAAAACTTTTTAATAAGATGAGATCCCAGTTGTTGATTCTTTGAAGCACTTCCCGTGCAGTTTGGGTTTTGTTCATGAACTCTTTGCCTACCCCTATGTCTTCAAGATTTCTACCTACCTTGTCTTCCAGTAGATTTAGTGTTTCTATTCTAATATTTAGATCTTTGATCCATTTTGACTTTAGTTTAGTGCATGGTGATAGACATGGGTCTAGTTTCATTCTTTGGCATGTGGAAGACCAATTTTTCCAGCACCATTTATTAAAGAGGCTATCTTTCTTCCAGTGAACATGTTTAGCCCCTTTGTCAAATACAAGGTGGCTGAGTGTCTTTGTAGTTGTATTTGCATCTTCTGATCTGTTCCATTGATCCTCCAGTCTATTTTTTTTTTGCCACTACCATGCTGATTTTATCACTGTAACTTTATAGTATAATTTCAAGTCAGGGATTGAGATGCCTCTTGCCTTGCTTTTGTTGCCCAGAATTGCCTTTGCTATTCTAGGTCTCTTCTGTTGGTCTCCTGCTATTTTAAAGAAATCTTTCTTCTCTTGACTGCTAACCAGATCTTCTATATCTGATATTCTGTCCTCATATTGGCTCATTCTATAGCTTGCCCTTTCAATGGAATTTTTAATTCCTGAATATCTGTTTGAATTTGTTTCATGGATTCCATTTCTTTCTTATGTTGTTTGTTCATGGTTTCCATCATTTCTTAAGTTCCTCTATTTCTTAAAAATCTGTATCTGCTCTAGAGTCATTAATCATGTCTTTCATTATACTCACCATCTCTGTAGTTATGTGAGAAATTATTTCTGATTTGATTCTTTTCTAGAGCCTCATTGATTTGCTTTGTTACTTCTGGCTGTTACCACTTTATAGAGAGCAGGTGGATGGCTTTCGACTTGTTCCATCTCATTGCCCGAGGGGTTTGTATTTGGTAAACTGGAAGTCTGAGTTTGCATCTTGCGTAAGTGTCTTCTCATTTTCTATGTTTTTTAAAGTTTAATTCCTGGGTTGATACTTGTATATTACATATAGCAGGTAGCTTTATTGCTAGTATTTAGAACACTTAGGAAATGACTACTTCTCAGAGATGTCTTCCAGGTATAGCTGGCTTTTGGCTTTTGAGTCTGTTGCAACATTCTATTTCTTCAGTTTATGGTTGATGAGAAGTTGCTGCCTATTCAGCTTAGTGCCTGCTTCTTTGGCACTGGTCTATAGTGTTGTTTATGACCCCTAGGTAGTTCCACTAAAATTCAAGTTGGTCTGGTTGTGTGACTGGAATCCAATTTGTTCAGCTTGCAACACTCTGTGTGCCTCCTGCCAGTCTGAACTGAGCTCCTTGATGTCCAACCAATTTGAACTCGGTCCTACCTCACCCTGACTCTGGGAGCTGCTAGATGGAGCCAGCTGGTAGGTAGCTGCTTTGAGTTCTGAGCTCAGTTGGGCTCTCTTCAAGATAGTTACTGGCCAATTGCCCTCTTGTGGGAGATATCTGAACTCAAATAACTCACCAGCCACTGCAGCCCACTGCATCCACTGCCTCATTGCACTGGTGCATTTCTCTGTGGAGGCCTCTGGGGTTGCCTGTAGTCACCATGAATCTGCAGGTCAGAGCTGCCCCTCCTACACAGTGGGAGGTAAGCCTACACTACCTGGCAAGACTCTGTCTCAAAAAAAAAAGTGGATGGAGAAATAAAATACTTTCATGATAAAGAGCACGTAAAGAAATTCATGACAGGTGTGGTGGCACAAGCCTTTAATCCCAACATTCCAGAGGCTGAGGCAGGAGGATCACTGTGAGTTTGAGGCCAGTCTGGTCTACATAAGTGAGTTCAAGGCCAGCCTGGACTACATAGTGACTCTGTCTCAAAAGAAAAAAAAAAAAAAGAAAGAAAGAAAAAAGAAAGAAAAGAGGGAGAGAGAGAGAGAGAGAGCAAGAAATTCATGACCACCAAACCAGCACTCCAAAAATTTCCCAGGGATACCCTAGAAAGACACACTAAAGCTAACCATGACAAAAAAGTCTAATAGAATAAATACACCAGGTAGGCTGAGCAGTTAAGTAGAAGGGAAAAGTAGACAATCAACAACAGGAAAATAAGGCAATGATAGTTATAAGTCAAAACCTGCCAATAGTAACTCTCAGTGTGAATGATCTCAATTCCCTCATCAAAAGAGATAGACTGAGAGAATGGATCAAGAAACAGAATCCAGTGGTATGTTGCATACAAGAAATATATTTAACCCCCACAGAAACTTGTAGGTTAAATAACAAAGGATGGAAAATAATATTCTATGCAACAAGAACCTGAACACCAAACAACGATGTTCCCAACTTCGTAAAACAAGTACCACTGAACAGAAAAGGTCAGATAAACATAAACACAGTTGTAGCGTGGGAGCTCAGTACCCCACTGTCACAAACAGACAGATCAGCTAGACAAAACAATCAACAAAGAAATATCAGAGTTGAACAAAACCTTTGATCAAATAGACTTGATAGACATATATAGAATGTCCCACCCAACAACAAATACACATTCTTTTCAGCTGCACGTGGAATTTTCTCCAAAATAAACCACAAACTAGCCAATTACTCAACCTTAAGTAAATATAAAAGAATTGAAAATTTACCATGTACTGTGTACCGTTATCAAAACATAGACCAATGAAAATAGAATTCAATGACAAAAGAAAACAGAGAAGTTATGCAGATACATGGAAACCGAACAATACACTCTTAACTAAAAATGGGTTATAGAAGAGATCAAGGAAGAAATAAAACTGTTTCTAGAACTAAATGATAAAGCCAGTACAACATGCCATGCCAGAACTTATGGGACACGATGAAAACAGTTCTAAGAGGGAAGTTTATAGCTGTGAATGCCTTGCCCCAGATTTAGAGACACAGGTAGGGAAGACACAGAAGGGGAGAGGAGTCAGGCACACTGAGAATCCCCGGTGTACCAGGAACTCTGCCTTGGTTTCTCAGCACTTGAGTAACTGTGTAAGTCAGCTTTCTGTCACTTTAGCAAAGTTCCTAAGAAAGTCAGCTAAAAGGCGGAAAGCCTTATTATGTCACACAGTTTCAGAGGTTCCTGGTCCTGGTCCCTTGGGGCCAATACTATTGGCTTGTAGCCACAACATGATGGTGGGGAGTACGTAGAAAAGTAAACCTGCTCAGATAGAGACCCAGAGAGGAAGGGACTGGAAAGATACAGATGCTTCAAATGCATCCCCTAGTGACCTGACTCCTCCAACTAGGTCCCACCTCCTCACAGCCTATTCAGCAAATGAACTCATCAGTGGATTAGTCTATTTAATTCAGTTAGAGCCCTAGTGACTCAGTCACTTCCCCAAAGCCCATCAGTTGGCAACCAAGCTTTCAACACAACAAGCCTTTTGGGGGACATTTTGGATTCCAACCATAACAGTAGCTTAGGAGCCACTCTTGCCCATATCTGATTGGGTGGCCCAACCAGGGAGGGGGCCAGATTACAAGGCTTTGCATTTTGGTTTGACCTCTCTAAACCTTGCCACTCCTTCAGGTCTCAGAGGTGGTCTTTGTGTCCATCTATACCTCTGAATTCTCCATGAAGGTCTATGTGGACCCTATCAACTACTGGAAAAATGGCTATAACCTGCTGGATGTGTTCATCATCATCATTATCTTCATCCCCTATGTGCTCCGTGAGGTCAAGGGTAAACGCTTCAGCTACCTCAACATTGCTGATGGCATGCAGTCCCTGCGCATCCTCAAGCTTATCACCTACAGCCAAGGCATCAGTGTGAGTGGCCTGGGAGCTGGGAGGGGAAGGCCATAAACCACAACCGCCCAGGAAATAATATTTGACTGCTATCTTAATGTCAGTGAGTCCTCCTGTGTGACAACTTGATCTACATTGATATTATCTCAACCAATCTTAAAACAATCATAAGAAAGACATTATTAGCTCCATTTTACAGATGAATAAATTGAGGCCCAAGGTCATTCAGCAGTTAAATGTCAAGGCTGAGATTTAATAGGTGTGTCTGATGGCAGAGGCCATCTGAACTTTTCTTCTCTCCCTGCTGCAGAGTAATTGATGTCTGATGGTACAGATGGCTTGTACTACATGCCTAGAAGTCTCCAGCTTTTTGGCAGCCTTGGCCACTCAATGCTTCTCCCAGTGGCTGATAGGCTGCTTCTCCTGTCTGTGGGAACAAAGTGAGTTTTCCCTTTTTAAGGGAGCTCTGAAATATTGCTGAGGTCACAGAGTGACCAGCCTTGCCTTGGCTCAGAAGGTTCCAGGATAACCCTCAGAGCTGATCCTTTCCCCTCAGACAGGCCCGTAGGCATGTGTCCTGGACACACTGTACTTCCCCTGACCACTGCTCTCCAGGGAAAGCCTGGGCCTATTTGTCCAGTTAGGGTGTGTTACATATTCTATTGCTATTGCTTCTAGCTCCAGTCCCAGAAATGTGAGAGAACCCTGCTGCCACACACCCAGTCACTCATTTCTAGTTCTCATGCAGTTACCTGCCACTTTCTTGCCTCTCACAGTGCCCTAGCTTCTCTCCTCCCTCCAGAGCAACTCATCTCTCTGAAGTTGCCAACAATCTCTTTGTCACTAAATTCAGTGACTATTTCTAGTATTCTTGTCACTGGTCTCTTTTTCCATATTCACTCTGGGTGGTGTGTGTGTGTGTGTGTGTGTGTGTGTGTGTGTATGTGTGTGCGCGTGCGTGTTGGGGATTAAATCCAGAGCACTCTGCCATTAGACTATAACCCCAGTCCTTTTAAGAAAAAAAATTGTAAATTTTGAGGCAAGGTGTCACAAAGTTGCCCAGGCTGGCTTTGAACTCATGATTCCTTTGTCTCAAACTCCCAAGTAGCTGGGATAACAGGTGTGTGCCCCTGGGTCTGGCTCTGGGCAATGTTTTCTACTTTCCAGGACTCTTCACCTACTCACATCTCACTCTCTGACCTTCAGACTCAGCTGCCTCCTGGACACCTCGTGTTCCGCAAACACGTGTATGGAAACTGCACATTCACCAGGCTCCCTGCCCACCTGCAAATCCCCAGCCCTGGTTCTTCCTTCACTCTTTTGGTTAAAAGGCGCCCCCCCACCACAAGTTGTCAAGTCATGAGTCTGGGTGTCCGCTTTGATTCTTTTTTCCAAAGTCTTGTTGTATAGCCTCCTAAATAGTTACTCATTTGTCCACATCTTTCTATCCTTGCCACCTCCAGGCTTTGCCTGGATTTCTGCAGTGGTATCCTGTGCTACTGAAAGCCCTGGAACAGAAATGCATTAGAAGCTGGGGGGCATCTTCTAGAGGCCCATAAAACCACAGCACCTCTTGTTAGTAAGCTAGGCACAGACCCTGTAGTGTGTCTTAGAAGGAACAGAGGCAGTGTGAGGTGCTGGTGATCAGAGTTTGTCTCAGGTAGGGACAAAAGCAAGGTGGGTGAACAAAAAAGATGACTAGATGTTCCTGGGGGTTGGCGTCAGGTGGTGGGCACTTCAGAATGAGGGCCCATCAGGCAGAGAGCTGGGGCCTGGGGTGGCTCAAGGGTCACTGAGCTGAGGAAGTCTGGGGGTGGAGAGGTGTGATAGATGGTGTGTCATTGTAAAGACACTGAAGCAACCCGGAGTGACAGCATGATAGGGTGGGGAAGGAAGTGGTAAGCCTGGAGGCAGAGATTTCAAGGCATTTCAATCAAATTTCAAGATTTCAAGGGGTAGAAAGCTGAAAGTTTGTCCGTGCTCAGAAACAGGGACTTTGCCCATGAAGGGAGGAGCTCCAAGGACAAAGCAGAGAGCCCCTTTGCCCCCCAGGTACATGAAAGATTGGCTGCCTCTCTGGAGAAGGCTGCTGGGGAATGAGTCCTTTCAGGTGAGGCCAGGGAGATGACACCATGACACGAAGGTGGCAGATACCTGTGAGAGTCATGAGGAAAGGGACTATGTCCTCTGGCCTAAGGGAGAGGGAGCCCAGAGCTGCTCAGAGAGGAGAAAAGCAGGAAGGACTGGTGGCAGGAAGGATTTCATCTTGGAAGGAAGGTGTAGTGACCCTGCTTGGTACCTTATGAGGCTGGGGACACTGACTGCCTTCCAGAACACCAGCCTGGGCTGTGTTGTGGTAGCCTGGTCAGAAGGCAAAAGCCAGAAGGCACTCGGTGCTGAGAACCTGGCAGAGAGAGACCATTCTTTCAGCCCTGGGTGTCTCAGAGCTGTATCCCAGAGCAACCCCGTCCTTCTTGGTGATTTCAAGCTTCTGCTTGATCTTTGGTCCTTGTAGACACAGAGAGCTATGAGCAAGCATATACTACATATGTATTTGTGTCCCAGATTTGGTCTTAGAGTTTTCTTGTCACTAAGCGGAACCTTGTATCCCAGTGGCCCCGGGGGATTACCAGCTGCCCCAGCTATGGCTGTCCTGTAGCCTTTGGGATGTCATGGGCCTTTTGATCCCCAGGGGTGCAGAAGTGACTCTGAATTATACACCCTCTGTGCACTGGTCTTGCTAGCTGGACAAGGGGAATTAGAGCTGCCAAAGATGGGACCTGACACCCCTGTTCTGGTTTATGTTCACTGAAGTTTAAAGGAACCCTAACAGAGCTCCAATCTCAGTACCCAGAGCTGGTGTTCTGATACATTCTTTGTTCTTGACCCCTGATTCATGAAAATGATACCCTGCCTTCCACTAATAGCAATAAATCTGCTCTATAAGGAAACAATGCTTTGTTTTGCATATAGAGAAGTTCTGTTAGCTGGGCAACCAGGGGCCACACTGCTCCTGTTCATCTGTGTTCAACCTCGCCACAACCGTCAATGCTGGGCTGTGAACACCAGCCTCCCCTGCCTCCCTGCCTCCTCTTCCTGGAGCCCCATCACTTCCCTGAGGAGCTGCTGAGCAGGGCTTCCTCAGACACCTGATCCTGGCATGTTTTTAGGTCCTTTTCCATTCCCAGAATGTCCTAGGGTGGAGAAGGAGAGGCCAAGAGAGCCAAACTAGGTGTTGGGGATTGCTCCCTCAAATCATTTGGGAATTCAAAACTAGGCTTCTACTTGGGGCCAAGCTATAGATCTTGAAAGCCCAGGATTTCCCTAGAGAAGGAACTCCTAGCCTATGGGGTTCTGGACAGTCTTTCTCAGGACAGGATTTCTGCACCTTTCTGAACTGTGCGCTAATGGAACCTGCGTTGATATGCTTGGGGGACCAAAAACATCGGTCAGGGTCCTACAGGAGAGTGTGGCCTCTCTCCCACTGCCACTCTCAAGGCTGCTCAGCTCTGACCGCAGGTGGCACTGGCTCATGAGCTGGTGTGAAGTTGGGAGACCCAGCCCAACCTCCCCCAATTCTTTCTGTATGTGCTTCAGGCTCGGACCTGGAGTGCAGACTGTATCCCAGTGCAGCTTTTCTCATAAGGGCTTGCTGCCTCTGTTGGACTAGTTCTTTGGAGAGAAGTTCTATCCCTGTCTAGCAGAGAGAAAGGCACTCTTCTTTATATTTCAACTTTTGGAATTAATCTGAAAACAGATTAGTTGATTTTCTTCCCCCAGGGGGATAAAGATGGCATGAACATGCACTTACCCCTGTTGGCAGCTGTCAAACCAGTCCGCACACAGGGCAGCCTGGTACTTTGGAGTTGTCCTGTCTCCTGGAATACCCCAAACTGTCCAGATTTTACTGTCTTGTGTACAGATTCAAGCATCATTGTACTCAGGGTCACTAATGGTTGAAGATGGTGACCTGGGGCAAAGGGCTGGGGAATTAGTCCCAGCTCTGCTGTTGTTTTGGAGTATAATCCTGACTAAGACAATTTGCTCCTCTGAGCCTCTGACCTCTCATCCTAGAAAACTGATAGCCCTACCTGCCCTGAAGTTGTGCCTGTGACAGCCTTCTAGGTAGGAGAACACACGTGGCACCTCTACTGCTTGTCAGACTCCAGGGCATAGAGAATGAATGAAAAGCTACGCATTGTGCTCCCTTGGACTGGGGAACATAGAGGAAGACAGCACAATTGTCCGTTTCATGGGGGAAGGCTGAGGTCACAAGACCTGCCTGTGAAGGTCAGGCCCAGAAAAAATGGGGAGCCATGGTTCTCTGGCTGGCTCTGTTCTCACTCTCAGGGTAGCTCCCATATTCCTCCTGCACTGGGGAAAGGAGCAATCAGGGCTGGACGTCATCTGAGAAGCAGGGACAGGACATCCTGGGGTGACCCACAGAGCCAGAGTGCTTAGTAATGAGAATAGGGGACACCATCTGGACCTGAGATGGTGTCGTTCAGCTGCCCACAGGTAGCTGAGGATGAGTGCCGAACGGTGATAAACCACTGTTAGACTGATGTAACCCTCAATCTGGGTGAGTTCTGATTCACTTCATTGATTCATTCAATTGATTCTTATGTATTGTATGCTGGGCATGGCACCAGGTGCTAAGGACAGCTGTCCCCTGAGCCCACCCAGTGAGGTGCTCTGACCCAGCTGCCATCTCCCTGCCTCGCAGACACTCATCACTGCTGTGCGCCAGATACTCTACACCGTGGCCTCTGTGCTCATCCTCTTCTTCATCCTGTTGTACATCTTCGCTGTCTTGGGCTTCTACCTGTTTGGAGTTCTAGAGAGCAGTGACATGAACACCTGGGGGAGCCTGGATAAGATTTTCTTCACCCTCTTCAGCTTGGCCACGGTACTGTGTGTGGGAACAGTAAAGAGGGCAGAGTCTTCAGAAGGGACTTCCGGGGCATGCTGGGCCTTATGCCGGGCCTTACCTATGTTCACGTACTTAACTGGGCCCCCGGAAGTTGGGGGCTGGTGTGCTAACACTGGTCAGAAGCCAGTGGCCTGGAGAGGGATTCATCTTTCTCTCTAATCTCACGATTCTTTAGACTATTCTCATACGTACCACAGGGTTAAAAATGAAATCCATGTTATATAGCTTTTTTAGAAACAGGGTGTTGTACAAATCACCCAGAATAAGCATGGTGCTGACTCAAGTCTAGACTCTGTTGAACTTTAAAAGGGACTACATAGTAAGACACTGTCTCAAAAAAAAAATTAAAAAAAATAGAGTAGGTTCTTTTCAAAGGTGGGCTTGGCAAGAGGCAGTGTCCTTTCAGAGAAAATGGGAGACCTTAAGAGGAAAGACCCCAGGGTACGTTGGCTCCAGTCCAGTAGTGCCATGCATTTCCAGGCGCCCGCAGACTGGGGAGATGTTGAAAGGCTGAAGCAGAGGCAGAGATCTTCTACTCCTCAGTGGGGCTGGGGCTCCCCTAGCATAGATGAGATAGACTTCTCCTTGGCTAGGCCGTGGCGCTCACGATACCCTGCTCTGCCTGACCAGGTTGAAGGCTGGACAGACATGCAGGAGCAGTTGGAAAAGCACAATTTTATTTTGAGCCGAGCATTCACCATTGTTTTCATCTTGCTTGCCTCCTTCATCTTCCTCAGCGTGTTCGTGGGTGTCATAATCATGCCAACCGAGGTAAGGCTGTGCTTGCGAGGAGAGGGGATCATATCAGGTGTGGCAGGTGGTGGTGAGGGCCAGGTATCGAGGAGAACCCAGAGGTGTGTCTCCCTCCTGAAGTGGACTGGAGGTGATAAGCTGAGCCCTTCCTGTACCTCCCAACTCTTCTCCCTGAGATCATGCATTTGTCTTTCCTTATGATGGTGGCTGATGAGACCCTGTCATCGAACTTGCTAAGATACTGCAGTGGCTTGAGTTGGGGGCTGGCCCTGTATGGGATGTGCCCTTTTGCTGAGGGCCTAAGCAGCAGGGCAAGATGAGGCAGGGAGGAAGACTGGAGAGGGGAGAGTATATTGAGAGCCTGCCCCTGCCCTCCACCTCTGACTAGGTCTCCATCAAGAAGTTTGAGCAAGACCAGGTGCTGGACAAGCACATGAAGGAGAAGAAGCAGATGATCCTGAAACGACAACAGGAGGAGGTCAGTAGGCGATGCAGATACAGGTAGGTAGTCCCACAGGCAGGCAGTGGACAGATTGAGTCAGAGCTAAAGGAATGGCCAGAGGAGGGGCCTCGAGGCCCATGTAGGGAGCAAGTAGCTCTGGGCATTTGTGGTCCTAGGTAAGTAAGGTATACTTTTCTCCTTATATCTTCCAAAGCCAATCTTTTCTTTCTATAGTTTTGTGTTTCTCTGAACTGTTGGAAGTGGTGAGTGCTGCGATTAGAGCATCTTCTCCTTTGTGGGTAGAGCTGTACTGCAGGGTCATTTGGGCCAGATAGTCTATGCTAGAGCTTTTTACTGAGGCCTAGCAGAGACAGGCAGCACAGCCCCAGACCACTGGGTGGATGAACAGGTGCCCCCCAACCTCGATTTTCTCACACTTCTAAAACCAAAGCAAGAGCTGGGCATGGTGATGTATATCTGTAATCCCAGCACTCTGGAGGCTGAGGCAGGAGGATTGCTGTGAGCTCAAGGACAGCCTGGGCTACAAGGCAAGAATTTGTCTCAAAAACACAAGACAAGACAAAACAGAATAAAACAGAGCAGGAGTGAGCATGATACGTGGTTTTGATACAACTGTGCAAGCTGGGGTTTTTACTTTTCTGCCTAAGTGCTCTTGGCTCAGCTTTGGATGCCTTTGGAGCTCTTCATCTATTGTTACGTCCCTCTTCAGCCTCTTCTCTGAGGTGGAGACATCTGCCTATCCAGATTATACCCAAAGGTTGTCTAGGGCTGGAGGAGGCTGCACTGGGCCACACTGAAGCTCACTGGTTCCTTTGTGTGCCCCTGATCTCCATCAGTGATGGCAGGTTATGTGGCCACCTCATCCATGAGGGGCCAGGCTCAGAGGGGTCAGAATGGCCTTGTGACTAGGCTTAAGACTCATTCTGGTGGCTGGGAATTTAGCTCAGTGGCATATGCACCTGCCTGGCAAGCTCAAGATTGTGAGTTTGTTCCCTGGTACTGGGAAAAAAAAAGAAAGAAAGAAAGAAAAAAAGACTCATCTTGGGGCCAATGATAGGCCTCTCTGTGTAGCTTGGTTGTCACCTTTCTGTCACTGTTCTCTCTTTGTGCTCCCCTCTCTAGAAAGCTGGAATTGTTGAAAAGAATCTCAGCGAGTTGATGGAGATCAAGAAGACCCCGCGGGACACACATCCCATGGTCTTGGGTGATTTTGGCACTAGCTTGCTCTTCATCGACATATACTTGTCCATTTTGGACAAACAGGATGCCACTGTCAAACAGTCAGTCCCTATCCAAACATTTCCTGGTCCCCAGGGTTTCCTTTAGGTTGGGTTATATTGGGGGCTCCAGTAGGGTGAGGGGTTGTTGACTGACATGTAGAGTAGGTGGGTGGACCAAGGCCCTTCAGTGGGGTGGCGAAGGGGTCCATGTATGCACACAGTCTGTGCTGCTATATGGAGAGACCCATTGCTTGGGGGTATTTGTACCCCCTGTTCTTCCCTTCTCCTGCTTGACTTTGTCAGATGTTGGCTCATTCAACCTTCCAGGTCCCTCCTTACTCACCAGGGGGCAGAGAAATTATACCGGGTGACAAGTCAGAAACTGAGACTTCCGGTCTGATTCTGCCACTAGCTTCCTGTGTGACCTTGTGCAAATCTCTGCCACTTTCTCTGCTGTCACACAAGGAATTGGAAGGCTGATTCAATGACATTCTGTGTGAAGCATTGAGCCTGGCCTGGTCCAGGGTCTGTGCTCAAAGTATGCTAGCTGGGATTATAAATGGCCATTACTAAGCCAGAAGTATGTGAAAACCCAGCAGAGGGGCTCTGGGAACTAGGGAGCCAATGGGCTCTTGAGCAAGGATAGATATAGTTAACCTGGCTTCTTAATGAAAGACCCTACAGGGCTTCAGAGACTGGAGATGCTAAAAAAGAAGAGGCCAGGGAATGCCTACTTTTGGCTTGAGAGTGAGTGAGGCACTGTCTGGGGACCCCCACACAGTTCCTGCTTTTGCAGCCCAGTGGTTCCTCTCCAAACTGTTGAATGAAGTGAAATAGCTTACTCTAGGAGGCCCCAGGCAGTTTAGAAGACCTGGGATTCCAACTCACCTGATCTGGTTCTGAACTCCTTGTTCATCTCTGACTCCACACCTGCTGGGTGTGGTGAATGTGGAGGTGCAAATATGTGATGGATTCCAGCTTGGGTGGCATGAAGCTCCCCACACCCTCAGATCCTCCGCCTTCCTTTTCCACTTTCCAGGCTTCAAGAGCTGTACCATAAGACCATGCACGTGTTGGACCTGATGCTCAAAGACTTGGCCCAGGAGAAGAATTCCAAGTCCTTCGAAAAGATCAGTGAGAAGTAGATGGGCAAGTGTGGAAGCACCCAGGTGCTGGGATCCTTGCAGGCTTTAACGTTACCTATTAAACACAGGATTTTGGAACTGGCCTCTCTAGAGTTGCTGTGATCTTGGTGCTTCCTCACCTTTGGGGGTTGACTTGGATAGTTACTCATGAAGCCTGATTGCCCAGAACCCCATGACACAGAAGACCTAGGGAGTGGGGGGAAAAGAGGGTTAAAACTAGCCCTGGTCAGGAGCCACATCCAGGAACCATGATGGCTCTAGCCTTCCTGGACCTAGCAGGAAGGGCCTACTTGGTCCAGGGGGAGCTGCCTGAGGACCACAGGCCCAGAAAGAGCCTTGTCAAAGTGTGCAGCCATGCCCATGTGGGAGCCTCTGAGGACTGATCTGTGCGCAGGCCCCATGCCTGGCAGGACTGCAGCTCTCTCTGTGCCCACTGCTATGGAGACCCCTTTGGAAGCCTACTCTGATTTCCCCCATGCTCACCCCCAGCGGTGACTGCCAGGAGTCTGTCATATGACCTGGAGCTCTGCCTGGGTCACTGACAATGTCAGGACAATTTGTACCTTGGCCTAGAGCAGTGGCAGCAGCAGACACCTTAGACTGTTTCCCTCCTGTGGCTAGTTAGAAGTGTTCACTTAAAGTGCCATTTTCTCCATCATTCTGATGGCCAAATGACCACCAGAGCTGCCGACACCCTGGTGTCACTTTGGCCCAGCCACAGTAGAGCCAAGTGGAGGTCTTAGTAGGGCAGAGAGGCTGGCACTCCTTGCTCCAGACTGGCTAGCTCAGACCCCTGGCAGTGCCTGCTCTGCTCCCACTGCTGGGACATATGCCTGAGGCCTGTCACCTTGGTCATGTCAGCTCAGACAGAGGATGAGATGGGTTCTGGGTAGAGCTTGGGAGGGGGACTGGCACCCATAGCTGGGTAAAGAAAGGCCTCAGATATACAATGAATCAGACCAGCAAAAAATACATGGGGTAGAGTGAGAGTGGCTGGAAGAAAGGTTTTTGTGGTCAGGCCTGTGTGTTCCTAGCCTGGGTGATGGTACATTGAGGCAGGGGACTGGGCAGGCAGGCAGGAACCTTCCTCATGGGCTTAGTCATATATCCGCCACTGTCTGCTGAGTTGTGCTGAGTGCTGATGGTTCAGAGATAAAAAGCCTGCAGCCCAGCCCTGGCCCACTCAGTACTCAAAGATGCATAGGTGAATCAGTAATCCAGCCAATTTCCCTTAGGAGGTGACAGTTTGAATGCAAAGAGCACCTTTCTTATAAGATATCAGGGTCATTTCCATTTGCCACTGTTCACACTGTCTGGGCCACAATGAGAGTGGTGAAAACATTTCCAAACAATCGCTCGTGAATGTGAGATGCACTGCCATGCTGCAGGAGGCTCTTGGAGGGCACTTAGCTAGTGCTTAGGGTGTCAGTTCTTTCTGTGGAAGGAAGAAAAGCTCAGGGCATGCCTAGTAACTCCAAACTAGAGCTTCCAAGGGATTCCGATGAGAGCAGCCTGGTTGGCAGGGCAGGCAGGGTGCAGGCAGTGGTGCCAGTTCATTCATTGGTGCCCAGGGCTGGAGTAAAGCATGTATTGTCAACTGCTCACACCAGGGATGCCATGGAGCTCAGAGAACATTAGAACACACTCACCTCCTCCCACTGGGGACCCTGGAAATTGCCACAGGCATCCAAAAGTGAATAAAAGATTTAAAAATTTGTCTCTGGTGTGCAAGAGAGAAAGTACTATGGTTTTAATCAGGAGACCTGAATTCCTTAATCAAGTGACTTTGGACAAGGTGTCTGGTTTTTTTTTGAGGGGGGAGGTTTTGGAGACAGGGTCTATCTATGTCACCTGGGCTGGCCTTGAACTGATGGCAATCCTTCTGCCTCAGCCTCCAAAGTGCTAGGACTATAGGCAGGTGCCACCACACCCAGCTGTGTTTGGTCTTTTGAAGCCTCAGTTAATTTCTCTAAGGAATGGGATGATAAAATGGACCAGCTACAAGAATCAAGAAGAATATGTGTAGAAGTGTGAGAAAGATGCTGTCAGCTCATGATTGCTGCTTCCTGGCCTCTGGCCCTCACTTGCAGGGGACAACTTCTAAGGTCTGTGCTGATCAGGAACCAAGAGGGCTAACAGTGAGGTGGCAGAGAAGAAAGGCTGGAGCTGGAGCACAGCAGAGGTCAGGGACCTGTAGAGGTGTGTGAGTGGGTCTCCAGATGCAGTGGGTCGAGAATGAACAGACAGCATGTCAGACCTGGAGACCTTAGTCTCAGGCTCAGCAAGGTGGCCCTTAGCCACTGAGTCGCTGAGTGGGTAGGGAAGTCAACTCTAAGGGCATAAGAAGAAGGTTTGCTGAGAGCAGAAACTGGAAAAGAGTGACATGCACAGGGCTGGCCCAGCGCTGCGGCAGTACCCATGCATATTTGGCATAAAGTCCCAAAGCAACATTCCTGTTTGGCTCTGTTGGCCTGCGGAACAAACACTGGCAGATTGGAATTCCCATTTGGGCTGTCACCAACTCAAACAGGCTTGACCAAGACATTCAACTGATTTTCTTGGGGTAGAAGTGACTCTACTTGCTCCAGGCTGGCTATAGAAAGCAGGCCCTCCTCCCCACTCCCCAGTCTTGGTGCCCAGGAAGGTGGTCCTCAGTGGCGAGCTCACCTCCAGTCTAGTAGCTGATGTTTACAACTGCCTGGGGTGCAGGAATCACAGCCCTGAGTACTCAGTTTTTGCTGAGGCCCTTCTCTAGCTCAATCAAAGGCTGAAGGTATTTGAAGAGTGGCTGTTTTCCTCTCCTCCCTCTTCTCCTCCCCTCTACTTTCCTCTCTTCTTATCTCCTTTTTTTCCCTTCTGCTTATTGATTCCACCAGTGGGGCGCAGTCCCTCTAAGTGTGGAAGAGCAGACAGTGACTGAGAATACAAGTTCTTCTGTTTATTCCAATAGTTCCTAGAAACCTGATACTGAGATACTAGAAACTACACATTCTGATGTCTTCAAATGCTGATGAGCTAAGGTGTCCTTAAGCCCACCTGGCTTTCAACAGGTCAGGTTTTGCTTTCAGTGGTATCTCTACCTATTTCAGGCTCTGCCCTGGGCCCCAGTGTCCTGCTCCATCTCTTGTAAGCTCTTGAGAGAGAAGATGATTGGACTTCCTAAGCAGCCTCCTCAGAAAGAAGAGGTGATTGTGGCTGATTCTAGATAGGGGGAAGGAGATAAATGTGAGGAAGCAAGATTTGTCAACACAGGAGTAACCTCACTCTTCCCCAAAGCTAATTTTCTCTCTGCTGCCCCTTCCCCGGGCCTTGTGCTGGGTCTATCTGAGGCTTTGTGTAATGCCACTGGGCAAAGGGTACAGCACAGAACTGGAGCTGGAGGGAGAGCCAGGTGTTCTTGCTGCCTGAGCTCTTGGGTTTTCCTCCATGTTGGGGAATCAGGGTAACAGGCAAAGCAGAGAGAAAGTTGAGAGGCCAGTAGCTTGATGAGTCTGCCCGACAAGGACCTGGGATAAGGGAGGGGAGGAGGTAAAAGCTGGGAGTCCAGGACTTCTGGACATCATCTCTGACACAGCTGGCCTGAAAGACCTGGGAGAGAAGGGGTGAAACTTACTTACGCTGGGGGCTAAGAACTGGATCTCTGTTGGTGTTTTCTGGGAAAGGTAAGTAATGGTAGAAAAAAAAATACTTCTAGTTGCTTTACTGTACCTTTTAAAAATGGATCATGAATAGTAGATTGTACCACATGGAGTCCAGATATTATTCAGGCTATGTAAAAATCCGCCCTGGGATTTGGGGGTGTGGCTGAGCAGTAAAGCATGCATGAGGCTCCGGGTCCCATCCTCGGCACCCGTCCCCTATAGACAGCATAGACCTTTCAGGCTAGAATGTGGACATGTTAAGGGGGCTTTGCAAACCACATGCTAGCCCTAGCTGGACCAGAGGCCTTTAGGTGATGATATCCCAAAGGGTGGTGGCAACAGATGTGACTGACTGTTTTGCAAAATGAAACTGAAGTTTCCAAAAGGAAGTGTAGAAAAGGCCAGCGGGAGACGAAGGCCTGTTCTGAAATGAGGAACTGGGGATTGGTTGTGGCCTCGGTAGGCTGGCAATGGGACAGTGGGGTTCTCACAGCAGAGGTATGCCCTGACCTACAGTCCAATATCCCAGGAATGCCATCGCTCCTGACTCCTTCCCTTCCTGGGGTAGCTTTAATTCCTGGGATAAGGGCCTGACTTTATGTAAAAGACCTCTGCAGAACTTGATGCTTGGCTGGAGGAGGAGGACCTCAAGTTGAGATCAGGCCAGGACACTAAAGATATAGCCTGTTCTCTTTTTGACCATGGAAATACCACCTGTTTTGCCAGCATTTCTGTTTACCAGTTGCTTTTGTGTGCATGACTTCAATTACATTAACCACACTTAAACAGATATTTTCATATTCCCATTAAACAGGTGGCAAAGTTGAGGTTGAAAGAGGCAATATAATAAACTCAAAGTTGATGAATAAAAGAGGAAGAAGCAGAATTCCCAACCAAGTGTGTTTAGATCTTTAGCCACTCTGCAATAATGCCAAGCAACTCTTTCCTGAGGAATTGTTATCCCCTTTTTATAGGTGGGGAAACTGGCATTCAGAGAGGCTAACATAGCCAAGATCAGCACTAAAGAGCAGAGTCAATGTTTGAATGTAGGCCACACACGTACCCCTGTGCTCTGCTGGCTCATAGCAAACTTGTTCTTTCTTGTTAAAGTTATTTCTTGAAGTTTAAAAATCAAGTCACGATTCCCTACTGAGCAGGGCCTAACTGTGGGAGGGGAGAGGGGAGTTGCTCAAACTCGGCACCTCCTCACTGCCTGGGTAAGGCTCTGAAGTTTGCTGGCCCTGGGAGCCCCGGGAGCCTTAGAGATTGAGAGGCCGGCAGGAAGCAATCAGTGTGTGCAGAAAGGGTGGTGACTGCGGTGCCTAATCAGGAAATTACAGCCTGGGCAGAGAGAGGGTTTGGCGTGGACGCTGCCTTTCCCTGGGCTTCCATACAGCAGGCCTACATGGGAGGCTTGGCCGCAGTCAAGGGGAACCACCAGCCTTCACATGCACTGACTGCTCATTGCAGGAGTGGGAGTTACGGCTCCTGGAGGGTCACTTTGGGAAGCTCTTTAGCAAAGTAAGTAGATTTCTACTTGACCCTTGAAAGAACAAGTGGAAAAAGAGAAAAGGAATTGTCAGGTGGGAAAAGACAGTTGGAAAACTCTACATGTAGGCCACCACGTGTATTTGAGCAAAAAAGAAAAAAGGAAAAAAAAAAAGGAGAAATAGAGCTATACTCATAAAGTGGCAGACATTTTTTTTCTCTTTTGAGATGACAAAGACTGGAGCAGGATCCCAAGGACCTTGGGCATTCAAGTGAGCAGTTTGGATTTTAAGGGATAGGCAGGACTGTAAACAGAGTGGCAATTTGGTCAGGTTTGATTTTTTTTTTTTTTTTGGTCTTTTTGAGACAGAGTTTTGCTATGCAGTTCAGGGTGGCTTTGAACTCACTTTGGAGTCCATGCTGGTCTTGAACTCATGACCATCCTCCTGCCTCAGCCTCCCAAATGCTGGGATTATAGGTATACGCTACCACGCCTGACTGCCAGGCAGGTTTGATTCTTGTTGCTTCTCTGAAAGTGTCTGTATCTCTCTCATCGGGCGTTTAAAGCACCCCTCTGTCTCCCAGGGCTCCCCTTTGCTTGGCCCAGACTCTATTCTTCCACATATTTACTTCTGCACACCCATCCCAATCTTGCCTGTCCTTCAAGGCTCAGAATAAGCCCTGTCTAACAAGATGCCTCCCTGGATTGCTCCCATTAGCCATGATTTCTGCTTTCTCACATTTTCACCCTTGACCTTTCCTTTACCTTAAATGAGACCTTAATTCCTCTCCCAATAGGCATTTCTTCTCCTAGTATCAGTTGGGGATGGCTATAGACTGGGAGGTCATGCCCTAACATCTGGATGCCAGTGACCAGCCTGTCTGAGACATGCCACCTTTGGAATCTTGATGGAGGGAAGAGAATGTGGGCAGGAAAGAGAGCCAGTGCTTATTTTGATCCTATTATGTCACAGGCATGGTGCCAAACACCAGACATATCTTTTCACATTTATCCCTGTTTTACAGAAGTGAAAACTGACTCTCAGGTTATGTGGAGGTGCTGTTAGGCTGTGCTAAATCCAAAGCTTGAGCTCAGCATCTCTGTGATCTTCCAGCCTCTGGCCCTCAGCCCTTGGAGGCTGGCTAGTGGGCCAGGGTAGGGCCTTCCTGTGACTTGCTGCTCAGGGCCCAGGGGAAACACAGAGACTGGTGGAGTGATTCCGTCTCAGCCCAGTGGCAGCTCCTGGCCTGTGGAGGATGAAGGCGCAGCACAGCATCTGTGCTTTGGCCTTAGGAGTGCCCCTCAGGTGAAAGCGGCCCTGGCAGGGGCGTGTACGGGAGTCTGGTGGGGAGGGAGGCTGTACCTGTTGATCAAGGAAGAGCATCTACACTCAGAAACCCTCCAGGAAGATCAGGGAGATGATGAAGAAGAATTTTGTACATCTGAATCAACAGCCCCCTGGAAAGACACATAGAATGGCTACACCCAGGGTCTCTCCAAACCCTAGCAACAAATCCCA
The DNA here is from genome assembly GCA_004363535.1 of Dasyprocta punctata. Classification (NCBI taxonomy): domain Eukaryota; kingdom Metazoa; phylum Chordata; class Mammalia; order Rodentia; family Dasyproctidae; genus Dasyprocta; species Dasyprocta punctata. The sequence goes on from RJWM01002815.1 coordinate 99,593, forward strand.
ACAAGCAGGGAGGTCCAATGCCCAAACTTGGTCTTTGTGAAGGAAGGTCAGCCCTGGGACAGAGCCCACCCCGCGGGTCCCTCCAGCAGCCTTGGCTTAGTGGATATCCTTTCCCTGAGGGACTGGGAGAGTCTCTGGGAGCCTGGGGGATGGGGCAGGGAAGCGAGGCAGAGTAGATTTCATCAGCCCCACCCTGGTGTCTGGACCAAGGGAGACTGGAGACACTTTGGGAAGTGACAGCAAGCTCAGCAGCAGCCAGGTGTTACCATGAATTGTGCAGACTGTCCTCACAACAGCCTCAGTGACTCAAGGTCAATGCCAGCTTGGGGGACGGGGGAGGTACCTTTGGTCACATTGTGGGGGTGGGTTTTTTGGTGTAAAATATCCTTTATTAAATCGGGTGTGTGTGAGCATGTGTGTGCACGAAAATGCCAGCGTCTGGGTGTGGGTAAGTATCCATCTCAGTGTGTCCTGGAAAGTTCCCAGATAGGCCACAGGCGGGAATGGTTTGGGGAAACCCTTGCTGGTCCTTCCACAGCCTGCTAGACGCGGAATGGCCAGCTGCTCTGTGGCTACAATGTCTTGGAGAGTTTGCCAAGCACTTTCCGTGAAGTCACTGGGACATTAAACTCTTGGTTCAATTAAATGGGTTAATAAGCTTTGTCTGATTTTGATGACTAATAATAATATAATGTGATAATAGCAATAATGGTGCTATTAGCTGTGATTATCACACATACCGCACTGTCCCAGGCACAAGGCGAGGTGCAGCGCATATTCGCCATGCTCAGGCCCCATTTTCCACTCATAAAACCCCATTCTTCAAAGCTGTTTCAGTCTAACTCCCTATATCCATTTTCAGGACAAATTACCAACACTTAAAAAAATTGGTCCATTTTGCATGAAAGCCAAGTCCAAATTACTGTTACATTCCCCTTTATGTTTGAAATGTAAAAAAGGGTAGGGGCAGGGAGTGGAGGGGGACACAGGGGACAAGAGGGGGAAGAGGGAGAACAGTGTGTAAACGAGGAGGAAAAAAGTAAGCCTTCTTGTTTCAGTAAAAATGTATTTCTGGAATGATGTTTGAGTTTACTCAGGCAGAAAAATTAGAAATGGTGTGCTTATTAAATAGGCTAAGTAAGCACTACTATTTTTAGTAGTGTAGTAAAATGCTGGTAATTTGGACCTCTTTAATAAAGATTCCATGATCATGCTGGCTGGTGGGCCAGTGTGTGTGTGTGTGTGTGTGTGTGTGTGTGTGTGTGTGTGGCAAGGTAGGAGTGCAGCTAGGTTGAGGAGTTGGGGAGGGGGTGCTACAGAGGTGCACCAAGGGACAAAGGGAGAGAGAGGGGGACGCTGTCCCTGTTCAAGAAGCCCTTTTCAAACACTGAACTCTCTTTGCTTAGCAATTGCATCATTACAAATTTTTCTTCTCTCTGAACATTCTCATTGGTGCCTATGAGTTTGACCTCTGTTAAAAAAACCCCTGTATTTGAAAAGAAAATTTCATTTCTGTAAGAATGTGTAGGGTTACTCGACACTCACAGCACTGGCCTCCCCAGCTGAAGCCAAATCCTGAGGAGTCAGGAGACCCCGCACTGGTGATGAGTGACCCCTTGGCTGATAAGCACAAGTACACTGCAGGAAGGAGGGCACTCCCTATATTTGTATTTTTAAAATATAATGTTTATTGGTTTATTTTATCATTACAAAAATAATACATGCTAAGTGAGAAAAAAAAAAAACTTGGAAAGGGGAAGTGAATGAAAAAATCTTCATTTTTCTCCTCCCAGAGGTAGCTGGTGTTAATACTTTGTACACACCCAGACATTTCTCTAAGTGTATAAAGAACAAAAATGATACTGTGCTTATAGACTTCTGTAGCTCACCTTGCTTAGTCTTTTGACAGAGAAGCGTATTTAAAACTGCAATAGCAAACCTATTATGAATTGTCTGCTAAACTTACAGAAAAAACCATCCATCATGGATTGCTGTCCACGGCCGACACTCAGGAAAGAAAGGGACTTTAATGGGTTCCCACTGCGACACCACATGAGTAGAGAACTGGGCTGGGGATGCTGCGAAACTCAGCTGTTGTTAGGGCCCAAGGGCTGCCAGTTGGAGAGGGTCAGCAGGAAAGGTTTGCGGACAGGCAGTGGCTAGCTCCGGGAATGGACTGGGGCCTGGGAGTCCTGGCTACAATGCCTATTTGGATATGGCAGGGGCATAAACACAGATATGCCTTTTGAAAAAAATATTGTGGTAAAATATACATAAAATCATTTTAGTCTTTTAAATTTTCATTGCCATTAATTACATTCATGCTGTCATGCAACAACCACCACCATCCATCTCCAGCACTTTTTTACTTTTCCCAACTGAAACTGCCAAAGAAACAATCACTCCCCATTTGTCTTCCCTCATTCCCCAGCAGTCATGATTCTACTTTGTCTCTATGAATTTGCCTATTCTAGGTACTTCAAATAAGTGGAATCAGAATAATTATTGTTTTGTACCTGGGTAATTTCATCTTATCATATGTCATAGTTCCCTTCTTTTTTAAGGCTGAATAATATTCTATCACATGTATATACTATATTTTGTTCATCCAGTCACCTGTTTTTAGACACTTGGGCTGCTTCTACCTTTTGGCTATCATAATGAACATGTTCTGGCTATTGCTGTGGACATGGGATAGCTCCTCAAATTTCTGCTTTCATTTCTTTTAAGTATATACTCAGAAATGGAATTGCTGGATCATATGGTAATTCTGTGTTTAATTTTCAAGGAGTCATACCATTTTCCCTGGCAGCTATACTATTTTACGTTCCCATAATGAACATACAAGGATTTCAATTCCCCCATATTCTCAATCTTTATCATATCAATATTTATTTATTTATTTATTTGCCGTGCTCATGGGTGTGAGGTGACATTTCATGCACTTTCAATTTGCATTTTTCTGATGATTAATAATGTTGAACATCTTTTCATACTCTTTGGTCATTTGTGTATCTTTTTTTTTTTTTGGAGAAATGTTTATTCAAGTCCTTTGCCTATTTTTGAATGGAGTTTTTCCATTGTTCAGATACACTTCTTTTTTTCGTTTGTTTGTTTTTCAGATACACTTCTGAAAGCAGTGCCCAAGCCATGCTCAGTCTCTGGTCCTCGACACTGCTGTGCTGAAAGGAAGAAAGAGTGAGTGGAGTAAGAAGGACAGAAGCAAGAGAGCACAGGAGTAGGAGAGGGAGGAAGGGTTGGAAAAAACTCCTGCATTGTGGGGAACAGGGAAGGAAACCCTTTAAGTTTTTATTCAGCAAATATGTACTGAGCACCTGCTGAGTGGTCTGATTTCTCCAGCCAGGTGTTGCTGTTTATGTGTGTAACTCGGTACCCCAATTTGGCTCTCTGACTGCAGTGGCCCTGTGGCCTCGAGGAGGTAGGGTTGGGAGTGGTTAAATCCATAGGCTTGGTGGTCAGGCAGGGTAGGCTTTGAGTTCTAAGCGGCATGTATGCCTTTGGTCAAGTTACATCACCTCCCTGAGCCTTACCTTCCCCATTGTAGAATGTGTCTGGGACTAGAAGTCAAATATGTGAAGTGCATGGCAGGGGACAGCACTGAGACACGTGGCTGAGTCAGCCAGAACAGCTTTTGTCCTCTGCATTCTACCCTCTCTCTCCCCTTTCCTACCATGCAGCTTCAGTCTCAACCTAGACCTGCGGCCCTGAGGGTCTGATTCAAGCAATCACAGGCCTGCCAACTGACTGGCTTCCAGAGGGCCCCATCTCCTGAAGCCCCTGCAGTTGCTTTCTAGGTAGACACCTGGTTTGGGCAATGCTAGCCAGTCAGGAGCCAAGATCTAGAGACCTACAAAAGCAGGGCAGTAGTGGAAAGTGGGGTTTCCATGATGATGGACAAGAAGGCAGGAACTGTGGGGGCTGGAGGAGGACTGGAAGGGCTGCCCCAGAGGCAGAGACTGCAACACCCAGCTGGGAAATGAGAAACTGCAATACTGACTGGTGGAATTCCAATTTCAGGGCTGATATCCCAGGGTTCTTTGTCACCAGGGCTTTCTCTGTTTTCCACTGATCATGCCCCATGCCCTCTCACGTAACCCTGAGCACGGAAGACAAGTCGTGAGGCCTAGGGCCTTTTTTTTTTTCTTTTCTCTCTGCTAGAGCCTAGCTAAACCCAGCAGGGTTTTTTTTTTTTTTTTTTTTTTTTTTTTTTTTTTTTTTTCATATTTCCAAGCCAGGCACAGTGGTGTACATCCGTCATTCCAGCTTCCCTGGAGTCTGAGGCAGGAAGATCATAATGCAAGTTCAGACCCAGCCTGGCAAGTTAATGAGACCTTGTCTCAAAATAAATAAATAAGATATGGGAATATAGCTCAGTGGTAGAGCACTTGCCTCGCATGTATGAAGACCTGAGTTCAATTCCTAGTATCATCAAAACCAAAAATTATTTCCTTTCCTGTCTAAATACAAATGTGATTCATTTCAGGCTAGTGTATAAGCATAGTGGGTAGAAGCAGGGCCCCTGATCAGATGGCCTAAGTGTAAGGCCTGACTGCCTCTCATTAACCGGCCTGCCTTGGGCAACCTATTGATCTCCTCTGAGCTTCAGTTTCTTTCTGTGAAAAATAAAGATAATAAGTTCCTCCCTCATGAGGTTGCTATGAGGAGCAGGAGCTATAATTCCTATAAAGTACTTGCATGGGGCCTCTGCTTAGTAAGGGCCTCCTGTTAGCAACTGATGACATGATACACAAACAAAAAGTGTTTAGGCATCTTCAACCCAGGCTGCCCAGAGCCTTTACAGAACTATGGCGTGTGTGCATTTGCCCTGGTGGCTCCTATCTGGGCCCTGACTAACTTGATCTGCCTCTCCTCAGATGCTCAGCAAACAGCAGGAATTGGTCCTGGTACCTTTTCCCGGGGCCTGGGCCATGGAGGAAAAGGGACCTCAAGACAATAGACTCAGTTACTGAGGGCCCAAAGTTAGGATGTTTCCTGGGGTGAGGGGGAGAGTGTGGGGTAGGTGTGGTCAATAGGACTGCTAATCATGACACATATGACAGGGCCTGTAGCTGGAGGAAGGAAAATGCAGCTGAACTCCAAATAATGTGTTCAGAAATGACTGTTGAGAAACTTTCACAGAGAAGCCTTATTAATGCAGAAAGGTGCCCTTCAAGGGAGAACCAGGGCATTTCACCTTAGTAATAAGTAGTACTGTCAATGGTAACCATCTACTGGGTGCTTTCTATGTGGCAGCACCATCACTAAGCTAGCCTTTTGTGCACTAGCTTACTGAATTCTTTAAACAATAGGGTAAAGTGATTACCTCCTTTTGTGGAAAAGGAAAGGAGGGGCTCAGGGATGTTAAATCTCTTGCCCAAGGCAACTCAGGGAGCCAGAACTCACACACCTGCTCTCAAAAACAACAGCAAAAGTTCCTGTGGATTTTAGAGCCAGGTAACTAGCTCAGAAAATGGGGAGACTTAGGGACATCAGACCACCCCACCTCATTTCTCACACTGGTACTCTTGGTGAATGAAGTCCTGCTGCTATATCAGCTAAGATGGAGGTGGGGGGCAGCAGGCTCAGGTGTGGTGCTGAAGGGCATCCCAAAGCCACCTCCAGGGCTGGCACTCCTGGGCACTGTCCCTTCCAGGGCAGATCTTCCAGCTATGGCTTCTCCACCACCTCCAGACGCCTCTGATAGTTAGGCTGAGGCATGCTATGGTCCAAAGGGAGGCCTATGGCCTAATGAGGATTACTATAATGGTGGGGGATGTGACTTTGTCCCCCTTTTCAGTGACCAGGCTCTGTAAGGGGTGTGATCAGCAGTTGATCTCTTTCTTTTTGGTGCCCACAGTCTCTGGAGGTCAACTTTCTTGCGCTCCTATCTCCAACCTATGACATCTTTAAACTTGTGGCCACATTTTGGGACTCAATTGGTCAGAACCAGATAAGAAGAAATCTGCTTGACTTTCTCAGGGGCTGGAAGAAATTAGGATGTCATCAAGGTCAGAAACTAACCCCTGGTGGTTGGCATAGGGCAGCCCAGTGCTGAGGCTGAGCGGGCACTGACTAGGTTTGAACTTGCCTCATTATTTTCTCCTGCGGACAAGTGACCTAATGTCTTTAAGCCTGGGGCTTCATCAGGGAAAGTGAATGAGGACCCTTCCTCACAGGTATAGGGGCCCATCCGTGAGGTGCATATGCTTAGCAAGGGCCCTGGACCTTGTGCAGATCCAGTAAACATTACTGCTTGCTATGGAGGACAGAGATGGAGTTACCCCCAGCAGAACAGCCTTCTTTGACCACTCTGTTGAAGGCAGGACTTCCATTTATTCTTGCTCAGGACACCATTGTTTCTTCAGTTCAGTTTGTTGTCATAGTACACATGTGTTTGCTTACTTGTCCAGGGCAGTAGGCACCGTGTCAGTTTTCCACTGCCTGATCACTGGCACCAGTAACAGGAGTACTATCAGTGTTGAGTGACAGCCCCTTCCCCAATCTGCTCCAGGCAGAACAGCTCTTTTTTCAGAGGACATGGATTTGAGAGGTCTCTGTGTTCCCTAGGCCCCTCAGAGATGACTGCAGTGGGGAAGGGCTAAATGCTATGTCTGTGCCAGAAAGAGAGTAGCTGGTGAGAAGAGCTGGGTGGTGCCAAGGCTGGTTCTCACACTCACCTGGAAGGCCATGTCCAAGATGGGTGATGGCGTCATTCTGGAACTACTTCTGCCATCCACAGTCTGCAGCTGTCTGGCCTGTGTCCTCACAGCCACACCGCATCTTCACCAGCACCTTGCATGGTCCTCTTTCACCTGGGGCTGGGCCTGGCTTTTGGGAAAAGTTTCCTCTCTGCTTCTTACTTTCCGCCAACTCTATCTACCTCCTAGTCTCTCCTACCTTCTGCCCTCAACTGAAACCAGGGCCCCTAGGCCTTGGCAGACCTGCGGGCCTAGGGGAGGCACTGTGAGTCCATATGTGATTGTGTTTATGTTTCTAGAGAATGAGGGTCAGAGCTCTGGACTGGAGCTGTTGGGGGAGGCTATAGCCCACTGTCCCAGCCTTCCCTCCCCCACCTTCCTCTTTCCAGTCTATGTTTCTGGCCCTGTCAATCAAATAACCCTGAAGTCCAAGTCAGTCTCAGGCTGAACCATCCTCCAGGGAGGACCTCTCTTCATCACTCATCGGAAGGTGAGAAGAGCAATGGAAGGACACTTGCCTTCAGAATCTCAAAGCCTTTCGGCTCAGTGTGACCTTGGCCCAGTTAGTCTTAAGGAGCCTAGGTTGGAGGTGTAAAACGGCAAACACCCCTGACTTCAGGTCAGTGTTGACATGGTTTGAGAATGTGTGCATAGGGCTCTTCAGCTCTTAGCTCATGAATGAGCCTGTAGTTGTGCACCATCACAGCTCCAGCCTGGGTCCAGCTCCAGGGCAGTGCCAGTCCCCATCACAAGGTGATTCTGAAGCAGAACATCAATCCCTCCTTCCTCCCCTGCTGCAGCTGCAAACATTTTGTTTTGCCATTAGAAATGACTTACTTAAGGGAAGCAGAATTTTACAGGCAGTTTACAGGCTGGTCTTGTTCAGTAGTTTCCAAAAGCCAGGGGAGAGCGGAGGCGACCAGCAGCCCCCATAAGTTGGGACGGAAGGGAAGTGAAAAGTGAGTCTTGTGTGATGGCCACTTTCTCCAGCCCAGCCAGCCCAGGTGGGTGCCCCAGGGTGAGATCTAGGCTCACTGGGGCATTAGGGTGAAAGGCAGAGGAAAGCTCTGGCTGGGTAGGCTCCAATGGTAAAAGGCCCAAAGGAGAAAAGGCAACCTTAGCCCTGAAGGGGCTCTCAAAGGCCCCCACTCCCACGTTCTGGGCAGTCAAGGGCCCCATAATACTCTGGGGGCTCAAGGGTCATCGTAGACACAACTTGTGAAAGCTTGCAGAATTCGGAGCCCAGTGTGTGTCGGGGGAGTGTTCCCGATAGGCTGCCGGCGCTGCGGCCCAGGGGCTGTGCACAGGCAGCGGCCACAGAGAGACAGAGTGGAGAGACAGCTCAGAAAGCAGGGTCTGCGCAGGTCGGGAATGGCGGTGGGGAAGCGGGGCGGCCGGGGAACCCTATGGAGGGCTGCCTAGGTTCTTCCTAACTCCCCCTGAGCTTGGGTGACACAGTTCCATCTGTCAGCCTCCCTTTTTAGCCAAATGAAGTAGTCAGGGCCCAGCAGTGCTTTAGCACGCTCGGACTATGGTTTTAATAGACGTACATGGACAAGTCGATATAGACAGATTTATAATTCTATACAGTCAGTCCGACATACACAGGGACGCTGTAAACAGGGTGCGGCCGGAGAGCGGGTGTGCAAAGTGGGCGCGGGCCCTAGGGCTACGCCCTGTGCTCTCCCGGCTCGACTCTTGCACGGATGCACGGAGGACAGGGAGGGGGCTGTTTGCCCCGGGACAGGGGCCACCTACTGGACCGGGAGTGGGGCCCAGGGCCTCGGCCTTCGGCTTAGCTCGGGGCTGGGCTGCTCAGAGATGAGCATTCCCGGTCCTCCTGCCTAGTCCGCTCGGCCAGCTGCGGCTGCGCGGCATTAACATAGGCGCACGGGTGGCGAGGGCTCTTCGAGATGCGCCCGGGCCTGCGCGAGTTGATGGCGAGTGCCGACCCGGCCTCGGGGGAACTCGTCCCCAGCCCGAAACCTGCTTCAAGCCGAATCCGATTGGAGCTAAGGTGCGCTCGGCGGTCTTGGTTCGTGTGGGGCCGCGGGGCAATCCCAGGCCCATCCAGACTTCGCATATTGAATTCAAAGGCTGCCGCTCAAGCTGGGCCGCGGGATGCGGGGCGTCCTCTCTGGCCGCCCTGCTAGACGCTTGCTTTCGGTGCCGCGTAGGCTCCGCAGAGTGGGCCACCGGGGCCTGTGGGAACGAACACACACCACCCGCGCCATCCCGAGGGAAATTGCAACTCATCCATTTTTTTTTTCGGCACTTTGCTCCGATTTTTTTGTTTTGATTTTTGTTTTTTGTTTTTCGTTTTTTTTTTTTTTGGAGGGCAGAGTGGGGGCCCGGAAAAAGAAACACAAAACCAACCTGGAGGTGGGGAGGTGGAGAGAGGGGCTACGCAGGCGCGAGGTCCGCGGCGCGCAAGCCGAGCCCAGCGTGCGTCCTCCGCGCCCGTCCCGCCCCGCGCCGCACCGTGTCAGACGGCGGCGGCTCTCGTGGTCCGGCGGGGCGGTCAGCTGTTGTACTGGCACGCGTTGAGGCCCGAGGCCGGGCCTTGCAGGCCGCCGTAGCCGAACGACGAGTGTTGCTTAGACTTGAGCCGGAGGCTGGCTAGGCTCGAGTTGCACGTGTCCCGGTAGACGCTGTAGGGCGAGGCGGGTGTGCCGTAAGGGCAGGCGCCCGGTGACATGGCCGAGTTGAGCGAGGAGCCCGTGAGGTTGTTGATGTTGTTGAGGCCCGAGTTGGGCATGCCGGGCACGGCGCCCGGGCCCATGCTGGACGGCATGGTCATGGAGGAGATGGAGCTGGGTGCCGAGAACATGGACTGCGACGACAGCGGGCTCATGGAGTTGAAAAAAGTGAAGCTCTTAGTGGAGAGCGGCGCTGGCGCCAGGCTCTTGGCGGCCCAGTTGTTGTAGGAGTAGCCGGCGGCGTACACGTCCTCGTAGGGCTGCACCAAGCCGCTGAACTGCGGCACATATCCGCCCTTGCACAGGTCCAGCTGCTGGTTTCGCTCGCGCTTCCGCCACTTGGCTCGCCTGTTCTTGAACCAGACCTGGGGAAGGGGGCGGGAGAAGGGTCAGGGCTGCCGAAGGCGGGAAGGGCCCCTCATCCCCCCTCCTCCCAGCCATCCGGAGCCTTCCTCGAGCTTCCTTCTCTCCAAATAGCGTTTCTTTTCTTCCACCGGTGTTTCTGCCCCTACCTTCTCTCCATAATATTTCCTCTCCTATCCCCAGGAAAATAGGGTTTTTTTGTTTCCTTTTTCTGATCCTTATCCCCGACCCCAAATTAAATGTTTTCTTCTCTTAGTAGGGGTTCCTTTTTGCTTTAACAAATACTCGTTTTCTCCCTCTTAGTCTGCCCTCTGCCTTCTCTCCCAAACCGGCCACTATCTATATTCTAAATATTCCATCCATTTCTTCTTCCTCAGATAGTAAAGGTACCTTGTTCTTCCCTGAATCATAGCACTCTCCCTCTCCAATCCTACAGTCTAATTTCATCTCTCAAATAGCCTGTTGTCATCTTTATTGGCAATATTTGATATTTTCATTTTTGCCCCAAATGTTTATCCCTATCTGAACCTCTTTCTTCTTCCTCGGTCTATTTTCCTCTTTATCCTTTATTTTCTATTCTTTCAATTCTCCCCAAATATTTAGCTTTTCTCTTTTTTCCAAATATCTGACCTTAACTCTTTCTCATAAATAGTTGATTCTTTTTCTTAATATTTGGTTCTTTTGGTTCTTCCTTAAATGTTTAATTTCTTTCCTGCCACCTAAACATACGCCAAATGTTTCTCTGAAAATATTTAATTGCCTTTCATTTACTCGTCTCTCTAATCTTTGTTCTCTCCCAAAATTTGTTAAAAATGTCTTCTTTCCCAACTGCCAGATCCTTCCTTATCCTTACCTATCAGCCCACCCAATGACTTGTGCACTACTCTCCTTGACCCTTCTCCAGCCCAAGGCTTTTTCCCCCCAGCTCACCCTTGGGGGCCCTGCATCTCAGCTTTCCCCAAGCCGCAGTACGGACTGATTCCACCTCCTTTCCACCCTGCCACTGTAAACCTCAGCAGGATTAGTGAGTTCAGGACTGCTGTGCAATGTCTTCACGCCAAGTACCACGGCCATGGCTAGCCTGACTGGGAAAGGGTAAAGATGGGTTATAGCAGGGAGTCTGTGGGTCAGGTGGGACTTTGGTCTGGCTTTGGAGGTAATCCTAATATCTGATTAAATATTTGTTCACCCAGGAAAGAAGTGATTCCCTTGCTTCTCTGTCAGGAAAACGTTGTGTTTACTGACAGCCAAATGGTGAGATGAAGGAGAATACAGTCTGGTCTTGGGTCTGAGATGTTATATCCCAAAAGGGACTACTGGGAGAGCTACTCTGCCATCAGCCCCCCACCCCACCCCACACAAGGTGACCCCAGATTTACAGTAGTAAATAACATAAGGCCAAGGGTTCAGCTAGTGCTTGACTGGATGGTCAGGGAAGGTGGAAACGATCCTGAGATGCTGGATAAGTGCAGAATGAAACCATTGCTCCAAGAAATTTTGGGGCCCAAACCCAGGCACCTTTTGGGCCTCTGTGAGGCAGCCAGGCAGGACCTGTCTTTCCCTCTTGTTTTCAGAGGAAGGCTGCTGAACCAGAGGTCCCCAGCAGCAGGGAATCTTTTGCCTACTTTCTGGCCCAAAGTATCCAGTAACATGTGAATGAGTCCTGGGCTCTTCAAGGTGTGGGAGAGTCCCACCAGAGCCACAGCCTTTGCAGGGGCTGCAGTAGTGCCCGAAGGCCAGGTGAGAAGAGTTGGGAATTGGCAGCAGCTAGGAGCACTAGCAGCCTAGGGGCCTAGCAGACAAGCCGGTGACCTGGGTCTAAGGTGGGGGTCTTGGGTGGAGGGAGGGAGCAGGCTTGAGCAGTGGGAGAGTGAACATGTGATTGCAGTCTTGGTTTCCGAGCTGTGCAGCCGCCTGCCTGCCGCCCTCTACACCGGCCCTCTTTAGACGCGCGTCCCTCGCTCACCCGCACGCGCGGCTCGGTGAGGTTGGTCCATACGGCGATCTCCTCCCTCATGCTCATGTCTGGGTAGCGGTTCCTCTGGAACGTAGCCTCCAGCTCTTGCAACTGCTGGCTTGTGAAGTGCGTGCGTTGCCGCCGCTGTTTTTTCTTTTTGGCTGGGTCCTCAGCGCCGCCGCAGCCCGTGCTGCCCGCGCCACTGTCTTCTGGCCCCTTGGTTTCCCCGCCGCGCTCCTTCTCTGCAGCAGGCAGGAACGGACGCGGGTCACCTCGGGCTTATGCCCTGTTGCACCCGGTCCCGGCTCCACCGAAGCGGGAAGCGCCGGCGGTCTGCGCTGGCGGCCCTCCCTCCCGCCAGGGGTCCTGGGAGAGGTCCCCATTTCCAAGAGCCTTCTGGTTGCCGGTCGCCGGTAGGCACCGCAGATCCGGCGTGCAGCAGAGAAGAGCCCAGGAGCCGGAGCCGCCGGCCTGGGTTCCTGGCTCGGCAGGGCCTGCTCCTACAGCTCGGCTCAGGCTCCGGCCCAGCTGCTGCTGTCACCCACAAATGCATAGTTTTTCGCTGGCGCTTTGGGCTCTAAATCTGAGGGAAGGGGGTGTCTGATTTTTCTGAACTAGAAATAGATCGTTCCAGACTAAAGATAGTGGTCAGTGGGGTCCGCACCAGGTGACCTGAAGCCTCTCTACTTATTTTTCTCTCCAGGGCTGAGTGGGAAGCCCCAGCACAGAGTGTTTCCACCTAACTTGCAGGCCTCTAGTCCCAAGGCCTTGAAAACTCCCCAGCTGTAGCCTAGACAGACATCTCTAAGTGACTTTGGGTTTCAGCCTTTCTTTAAAGCTATACAAAACACATGCAGTCATAGAAACGTTGAAACATAATGAAAAATAATTTAAAAACAAAATAGAGAAGCTCAGAAAAGCTCACAGCTCTCTGCCTAAAAACACAGAAAAGATCACAAATTCTCAAAAACAGGCAGGTAGAAACAGAGCAAATGTAAATGAAGAAGCCAGAAACCTCCGTGCAAACACACCTCTAACTAAATACAAAGCTGTACATGTATAAACTCCACGCAGGCAAACACATTTATTTCTCTGGGATTTAAAAAAAATCCACCTATCATTGTAGATGAATTTTGAACCCCTTTCCAATAACACTCCTGTAGACATAATTTTTAAATCTTGGAGAAATACAGCGTTGTATTTAGACGATTTAAATTCCCAAAATAACACCGCTGTAAATGAATTTTGAGAAAACCTCGGAGAAATACGCCATTTTGGATTGACTTTTTAAAATCTCTCCAGTTTTACATGTAGATATTTTGAATTCCAGAGACATACACGTAACTTATTAATTCTTTCAAAATAAAAATACATTTAAAATTATTAATTCATATTGATAAATTTGGTTTAAAAATCAAACTATAGCTATGTTTCTGTTTTAAAAATAACCAATTAAACACCACGCATAAAACTTTTGAAAACAAAAGTACAGTCCAGCCTTTATTATCTCTTAACCAAAACAGGTAAGGTCACTTAGAGATGCAAAACAGAAACAAACAGGTTAAAAATGCGGAGAGAAACGTTCAGCGGTGCATTAAGAAATCAGCGCAAAAGAGGCGCCCGCGGCCTGGGGAGCGGAGACGCCGAGTTAGGGCTGCGAGCGCGGGAGCCGCTCGGAGAGTCGGGCGGCCCCGACTGGCGGGGGATTCGCCTTGTCACTGCCCGCGCCTCCCGCTCGCTGGTTCAGCTCGCGGCTGGGGAAAAGGTTTGAGCTCTCGGTCAAATAGCGCGAAGGGAGACGTGCCCGAGCCGAGAAGGGCCCTGGTTGGATTGCTCTGAGCTCCGGCCGCGCACGTGGGCCGGGATCTCTGGATCCGGGTTCTGCCGGCTATGCAGGGAGTCGGGACGCACCCCTTTGGCCCGCTCCCATTCGCTGTCCTCTGTATCTTTTTACTTGAAGTCCCCTCTCTACCCCTCAATTTGCTTTGCCCGCCCTCCCCTTCTCTTCCGTCTCTCCCTCTCAGTCTGCACCCCCTCCCCACTCCGATCCCGTGTCTGCCCCCTCTCCTTCTCTGGGCACTTTCCCTGGTCCAGTCACCCACATCCCCTAATCGGTCTGTTTCTCGCCTGCAGTCCGGCAGATCCTCAGCGCACCTAGTTGCACGAAGCCAACTTTTCCTCCTCCCGGTCCCTTTGCCCCTGACCAAGATGGGCTGTCAGTCCAACCCTCTGGTTGTAGGCTGGTGCATGTGCCGGCCCCTTAGCGCCTGGGAACCGCGTGGAAGTGCTTTCGCATGTGTATTTCCACGTTCTCCATCAGGTCGAGACCGGGGAAAAGCAAGGTCCTGACTTTCCCGGGGCGAAATGGGAACCTGGCTGGCGCGGCGCGGGCGCCAGGCCCTCTCCTGGCTCCCGCGTGGGCTCGGTGCGCGCCGCACGGGACCCCGCGCTTACCTGGCAGCTCCGTGTCCGACGACTCGCTGGCAGAGTTCTCGAGCGGCTCGCGGGGGTCTGCGGCGCGGGCCAGATGGAAAGTGGGCCCCATGTCATGCGGTGGCGGTGGCGGCGGCGGCGGCCGGAGCCCCTCCGGCAGCCGCTCCAGGCTCATGCCCCCCTTGAAGGCGTCCATGGAGGTGGGGACTGCGGCGGGCGCTCCGGGGGCCGGAGCTGGGCGCGCCCGACCGCCCAGGCTGCGACCTGCGGGGACAAGAGCGTGGCGCCTAAGCGGCTGCCCCCCAGGGCTGCCCGCGCCCGCGGCGACGCCGCGCCCGCTCCATGGACTGCACTGGGCTGCGGGGCCGGGCGGGCGGCGGCGGATTTTCGCGACCGGGCGCCTGGCTCCGCGCTCCGCACTGCGCTCCCGCCGCTCGGGCCTCAGCCGCCCGCCCGGCCCCGACTTCGGCTCAGGCTCCCGATCCGGGGCCGGTTTCTAAGGCTCCGGACCTCGCCGGCAGTGTCTGTCTTAAAGCGACAGCGCGCACCGCCAGGTTCCAGCAGTCCCTGCGCCAGGGGTGGTGGGTGGGGTGGGCTGGATGGGAGGGGGCTGGGGAGGGAGGGAGCCAGCGAGCGAGCGAGCGAAGGAGCGCGGGCGGAATCCAGCCCCGAGCCGCCCGCGCCGCCGCGCCCTCTCCGCCGCCCTCCCTCCCTCTGGCCTCGCCCGCTCCCTCCCCCTCCGCAGCCACCTTCCCGCCGCCTCCCCGCCCCCCGCGGCTGCGCCGCGCCGCTCCCTCCTTCCCGGGTGACACACCGACTTCTCCCTCGGCCTCACAAAAGAACTGCATCTGGCCTGCGAGTCCGGCACGGCTCGTGCCCACCTTAGGCCCCAAATGACTTGTTTCTCTTTGAGTCAACTCCTGTTTGGGCCTCCTCGAAGTCCCCAGCCACAGTCGGAATAGCCCACGACTGCTGTGCGTTCGCTGAACAGGATCGCGCGGAGCCGGCTCCTTCGAGCCGCGGCGCAGGGCGGGGGCAGAGCCCGGGCCCGTTCCGGCAGCTCCCGGGCGGCAGTGTCCTCGTCGAGGGGCAGTCGGCCCCTCCTTCCCCGGCCTCTTCTCCCGGGATCTCAGCCCGGCTGAGTGACAGCAGCCTGCGCTGTAATGGGCCCCCGAGGCAGGCTCCTAATTAGCTTGGACCCTCTCTCCCCTAAGGCCGCTGCTCCTCAGGCCTCCCTCTCTGCACCGCAGTCAATTTTCCGGGATTGGGATAGAAATGATGGCTTCTAATCAGACGAAACGTTTCTCCTGGCTCTAGGCCGCTGGCGAGTTCAGCGGGAGACCCCAAGAGCCCAGCCAGGCCCCATTGCCTTTTCTACCTCTTCCCTTGTTTTGTGCCTACTCTGGCCAGTCAGGCGCTGGCCTTGGCAGTCATAGAGTTGGCCTTGGCAGCTTCTTTGCTGGGGGTGGGGAGGGGAGTTGTAGTCCCACTTCCCAAGGGTTCAGCCACAGGCGTGATAGGCCAGGTTACTGCTGTCTCCCCAGGATGGGCCGGCAGCTCAGGAAGGCTTCAGTCTTCTAGGTTCCATTACAGGGTGGTAGTAAGGTGTGGCTCCAGGAGGCCCTGGCCGGCTACAGGTACAGCTATTACCCTTACAGCTCCCAGGAGTGATCCCTCCTTAAGTTCTCCCGCTTCAGTGAAGTTTGTCGAAGGATTTTGCTCAACAATTGTTAACTGGCCCTGAGACCTCTGCATCTTGAGCAAACAGGCCATAGCTGGGGCCGTAGGGCGCGGCCCTGACCTGCTTCTCTGGCCACAACCGGACTTCAGGTTGCCTCTGCCCCTCACCTGCTGACCAGCTCCAGCAGACACAGCAGCTAGGCAGGATAATGGCCTGGGGGAAGAAGTACCTCCCTATTCTTCAGTTCTAATGCCCTTACCTCAGAAGGCAGGGCATCCTCATCTCCTGGACTGACTGTACTGTATGGTATCAGCATGTGGGGGGCTCCACAGGCTCTGTCTTCAAGACTTCCCCTAAACCCCATTAGAAGGAGGCACCCAGGTCCCAGGCTGAGCTAGCTGGTGTGGACTGTGGGGACAAAGGCAGGCACACAGGGTGGAACTCCCTGGCCTCAGCCAGAGGAGCCCAGTTGCAGGCTTTGGAGAGAGGGGGATAGCACTTTAGGGCCTAGCCCAGTGGCGGCAAACCCATGGCATGTGTGTGACCACAGTAGGCTGTTATCACTGAAAGCTCTAACAGGTTTGCCATCACTGGCCTGGCCCATTTTCACCAGGTGTCTGTGACCACAGGAAGCAGAGGCTAAGGCATACATACAGAGGATGTTTCCCAGGAAGTCCAGCTAGGAAGGCACAGGGATTCCTGCCTTCTCCTTCTAAGCTGAGATACCTAGGATGAAATTCGTCTTGGTCAGGGGGAGAGGGACATGGGGAAGCGTAATTGTCCAGCAGTTGCCCTTAGCCCCACCTTTTAGCACATTTCTTGGCTGAGTCTCAGGCAGCATCAGACACCTCCTTTCAAGGAGATATCCAGGTGCTGGTAGGGCCCCTTCATACACTATCCTCCTTGTGGCTGCCTTACCCAGGGGACAGCCTGGATGCACAAAGGCCATGGGAGTGAGGGTGTGCATATCCATGCTGCACTTCTGCACAGGTATGCTGTGGACACACGGACACATGCTAGGTGCTGTCTGTTATGAAAGCTGGCTGGTAGGGGATAGGAAATGTGTTCGAAGTCCACTGGATGTCAGGCCAAGGTGAGAAGCACACTGCACCTCTGAATGGTCTGCCTGTGGGGACTATGAGTCAGGCCTTTCAGGGACTATTTTGTGACACTGCCCACCTTCAGCTGCTCAGTCTCACTATGATGCATTTAACGCAGTTATTGAGCACCTGCTGTGTGCCCCTCTAGGTTCAAGCCTCTGGCAGTACTCCAGGCAGCCACAATAGTTCCTTTATTTGGAAATCTTGATGCCTGCTGTGTGGATAACAAGGCCTTCAGACCCTTTGGCAAAGCCTCTTGTCCCACTGGCCTTGAGCACCGAAGAGGGGCTGAGGCTAGTGGGGACTGCCAGGGAGTCTGCTGTTCAGCAGTTCTGAATGATGCAGGGTAGGAAAGGGGCTGACTGAGAGGAGGCTATGGCCTGGTTCTGGGTGTTGGCCAGAGAAGGGATCTGGAGAGACTCTTGTTTTTCCCCAGCTACAGTCTCCCATTGCTCACTATCCTAGTTTGAGGCTGCTGGCACATTCACACACACACACACACACACACACACACACACACACACGCACCACATGCGTGTGCACGTGGAAGACGGGGCAACAACAGAGGCTCCATGTTCCTCCAGCTTTGCTGTGTGATCTTGGATATAGCTTGACCAGCACTGTGCCTCAGGAAACTCAGTCCAACAAGGGACCGTACCAGCTGCTTCAGCCTCCAGCTCCCTTGCTGATGGAGGAGACAAGAGAAGAGGAAGGAAGGGGGCCTACTAGTGTTGGAACTATGTTCCCTGTTCAGTACCCCTCATTCCTCTCTAGCCACCCAGAGCCAGCAACCATTCTGTGATTTTTCAAGAAATTTCAAGACCCTAGGCTTTTGACTGGGGTAGAGCGGAGCCCTGGCTGTTGTCGGGGGTTGAAGCAGTTACCACAAGGAGCCTTTCTAAAGCTGGCTGACTCAAAACAGACTCTAGGCCCAAGGATGATTTAGTAATTTAATTTGGGAAGGGTGGATGGAGGGCCCCCATGGGGGAGATGCTTCTACCAACCCATGGGGGTACCCTGCTCTAATCCTTACTCCCAGAATCAAGGGATTTTAGGAAAAAGGAAGGAATGTGCCATGTCCTGCCCCAGGGCCATCCGTGACTCTCTGGGACATTCCAGTCCTAAGCCTCTTAGGCCGGCAGAGAAGTTCAAACTAGAAAACCCAGTTTTGGGAGTGCAGCAGGACCACCTACCTCTGCCTGACCTAAGACACCCCCTCCCCAATAAAAAGCTCTTATTTTTGGAATAGCAACAATTACAGGGTTGCGGGGGACAGGAGTGCTCAGGTAGAGGCCAGAACAACCCAGTTGGATTGTTTAGGCTTCTTGGAACCCTAGACTGAAGCTTCCTGACAATTGGGGTTCCTCAACTTGTCCAAAGGGAGAGCTGGGATACACTTGGGCTGGATAGCCAGCTGCCAGTGTCGCACAATGGAAGTATGGAATGCGGAACTTTAGGGGCTGGTAGGGCCCATGGCTGTCCTGGCCCATAGCTCACTGCTCACCGAGATGTCTGCAGGATGCCGTCTGGCTCCTGAGAATGGCTGAGCTGAGGGGAAGAAAAGGCTAGGAAAGTACTGTAGTAGCATCTAAGTCAAGACTGGGAGCAGAGGGCCAGCTTTTGCTGCCCCACGGCCTTCGTTTCCCAGTAGCTGCTTTTCTGTGAGAAGTACACTCCAAAGTCTGTCTTGGAGGTCAACAAATGCTGCCTCTGCATCCTAGAATCTTGCTGGCCCGGTCACCATGCTGCAGTCTCTCTCTTCTCCTTCCCTGGCAGAGATGTGGCAGCCCAAAGCCGCCTGGGGAAAGGGAAGGGGTACAGCAAGTCATCGCCAGTGCTGTCCCCGCTGCCTGTAGCTTTTGCCCTTACCCTAGACTTGTGTCCTTTGCTATGGCTAGCAGCCACCTATCAAGGATGGACAGCAACCTAGGCTTTTCTTTTTTTGACCCTGGTGGCTTTCATAGGTCACTGGGATGCCAACAGAATATCTAAGCCTTAATTTCTCAAAGTGGACTCAAATAGTTTTCAGGTTCAGGGAAACCCTACAGGCCGGAAAATCTTGGTACTTGGATTCTAGCCTAAGATTCCCATTACTGTGATCTGGGCCTTAGGGTCCTGGCTTTATCAGAGCATAAGCATCTCCAATTTAGGAGGCTGGTCATTTTCAGAATTTGGAGACCCGGTTCTAGAGTAGTGGCTGTGCTCCTTGAGAACCTGCGTCAACAACCAAGCCCAGAGATAGCCGCGGAAACGTCTTTATTGGACTTTGAGAAGAGCACTTGGGTTTTCTCTCGGGGGAAGGAAAAGCCCCGATAGTGCCAGCGAGGGCAGGTAGTCCCGGGTTGTGGGCACCTCCGAGCGCGGCGGCAGGACGTCGGGGTCCAGGGCGAAGACAGCCGGGGCTCTGGCTGATGTGTACTGATTTTCTGCGGCATTGCTGCCCGAACGAACGAACGAATGAAGCGGTTTCGTTTGGGAAAATTACCCTCTTGACGCGAAGCTATGGCTAAAGTCCCAGGACTTGAGAGGGGCCAGGGTTTCCACCGGTGGTGGGGCCCCCATCCCTAGGCGCAGAGAGGAGTGGCCGGAGGTCCTTTCGGGTCTCTTTCTCACCAAGGCCCCCTGCGTGTAGCACCGCCGCTAGAGACTAAAGGCTTCCCGGGTTTCGCCTTCTCAGAGCCTAAACCCGCGTCCCCGAGGCTGCTACCCTTTTGGGGTGCCTGGGGCCGAGGCGTTGAGGGTGGGCACGCAGGTTAGGGGAGGTAGCGCCAGTGACGCCGTACCTGGGGAGCAGGAACAAGCTCCTCGCGCTGCCTCGATGGCGCCTGACCTTTCACGCGCTGCGCTCTGTGCTGCGCAGCTGGCTGGACCCCACACACGCCGGGAGCGAACGGTGCAGACCTAGCTGCCACCTCCCTGCACCCCTCCACCGCGGAGACCCCGCGTCCCTAGCTGAGGTTCTTACCCCACCTGGGCAGCGCTGCGTCTGCGGCTCCTTGGGTCCGGGCTCGCCCGCCGCGGACTCTGCCTCACGTTTCGGCTCCGGCTGGGGCCCCTGATTCAACTCGGCCTCTGGCTCTGCGCGCTGCTACAGTCCCCGCTGGTTCGCTACATCCCAGCGCGCAGGGTCGGGGCTGCCTCGGCCCGACCCGCTCCTCCCGCTGCCGCCGCCGCCGCAGCCGCCCGTCGCCCGCGGGGAAGGCGGGGACACGGGCCGGGGAGGCGGGAAGGGGGGAGGGGAAGCGAGGCGCTTGCCCGGACCGGCGGGGAGGGGGTGGCGCGCGGTCCCACGGGCCAGGGCTCCCGCGATCCCTCCGGGCGCCGGCTCCGGTCTGCGCCGCTCAGGCCAGCCGGAGACCCCGAAGCGCGCTCGGGACTGGGTCCGCAGAGAGGGGCCCCACGGCGGGCGGACGGAGGGAGCCGCTGCGGGTCCCACAGCTCTCACTCCCTGGGCTCAGTTTCCCACCTGGCACGTGTGGGGCCCGGCCCGATTTCCGTTTAGTCAGGGTCTGGCCGGAATTTCCTGGGGTCCTGCCAGGTGACACTCAAGCCGGGATTCTGAGATTCTACCTTTCCCCCTTTCTGCTCAGCCCACGGGTGATTGGCAGGGAGAGTCCGTTGCGAAGAGCCTGGCAGACACACAGGATTGCGGACAGACCCCATGGCTTCTCTGTGTGCAAAGGTGGTAGGTGCTAGAGAAGTTCAGCCGCCGGCCCGCCATACTTGGGGAGGGGGTCCCCTCCTCCTCTGTCTTCAAGCGCTGGACTGCCGAGGAAAGGGAAGACCCACGCCAGGAGTGCAGACCTTTTTCATCCCCTCGTCAGCCCTGAACGCGCTCCAGCGCTCACGCCGCTCCTGGCTAGTGAGCAGGGAGGCCTGACCCATGTGGCACCGTAGGCCTGTTCCTGGCTGGCGGCTACTGGGAGAGGCGCAGGACGGAGGGGTCCAGAGAGCCTGCCCCCCACACACCCGCAGCCCACTGGGTGCCCAGCGTTGGTCAGTGGCCAGCTCACACTGCGTGTGAATCCTCTCTGGGGAAAGCAATTGGCTGAACCTGTTCCTGCTTCCCCAGGCGTCCAGGCAACTTTCTGCTGTTGGGACTGTGGGATGCCACGACAAATCGGGTTGTGGCCTGTCACTCTCAGGGGCAAGAGCGGCCAAGCCTGCCCACCAACAGCCACTGGCTTCAGCAGGGCCGCTTCTGCGCAAGGTGTCGGCCTTGGCAGTGCGGCGGGCCGGCATTAATGTTTCATGAGGTGCAGTCACCGTGGCGCCTCCTGCCTGCTTCTCCGACAGCTGCCGCGGTTGAGGCCACGGCTCAGCGAGCCCACAGGTGCCTTGCTTGTCCGTGTCTCCAATGCCGCCTGGCCGGAGGATGCGGCCTGGGACCCCTGCCCCAGCCCCCAAAGCCGGAAGCCTGCCTAATCCAGACTCACGGAGGAGGCTTGGGCGGTCAGGCCCTGCCGGTGCGCCTTCACCCTGTGGTGGTCTTGGCGGGAAAGGACCTTCCACACCCGCTCCTCGACTGCAGAAACCCCTCTCTGGTGGGTGTGTGGAGCTCCACGTGCACAGGATCTTTAGGTTAGGAGTACCGATGATCAAAGCACGAACAGACCTAGACCTGGGGATTGCCTGGCTGAAAAGCCATCTTCCACTTGAACCCTGTGTTGTGGGGGTTTTGGCATTCCCCCTTAAATCTCCTTTGGCTGTTTTATGTGTGAAAATGGCCTGTTGGCAGGGTTGGACTTTAGAACTGCCAAGCTCAGAGGCTTCTGTGCCCACTTCCAATAATGTCTGACATCTTTGGCCATAGATACAACCCTTAGAGTCTTACCATGGGAAAAAGGACAGGTATTTACCTGGGGTGGCATTCACTCTGGTGTCTGCAGCGGGAGATCACACCTTCTTACCCCTGCAAAATGGAGATTTTTCTGGGTTTTGTTCTTTTTTTTTTTTTTTTTTTTCTGGGAATCAAACTCATGGCCTTGTGTTTGCCAGGCAGGCACTTATGTTGCTGAGCTGAACTATATCCCTGACGTTGTGTTCATAATGGGTGACTGGTAGTGTGTGAGATTCTTTGCTTGCCCTCGTTCCCAGGTAGTATATGCAGAGTCTCTAGCACATGATGGCTAGAGTTGGAATCTTGTCAGTGTCTTTTACAGGTTGTGTGGCTTTACTGGTTGTGAGGCAAGTCATGGAACCTCTTCCAGCCTCAACTTCAGTATCTGTGAAATGGGAGAATAGGAGCTCCATCTTCCTGAGACGTAGATGGGGAGATGAAGGTGAAGGTCTTGGCTTCTGCACTGAATGCTGATGGTAACATCCTCCAGGTTGCTTTACTTTCATTTTTGTTTCCTTCTTTCTCCAGGGTGGTCACGCTGGTTGAGTCAGGTGAGAAGAGACCTTTTTTCTGATTTAGTAGACCTACCTCTCTCCCCTGCTTAGCCACTCAGAAGTCTCTCCTTAGGAAACCTGGGTGGGATGGAGTGTTACCAGGGCCTGGAAACCTGGACATTCTTAGTGAACTGGGATGGGCCAAAATATACCTTATATGATTTCATTTTCCCTTCCTCCAGAATGATTCACAATTTGCTTTAGGTTTGGTGTCTTGGTGCATATGTATGTCTATTGTGAAGGTGGAGCGCTCAGGAATCAGTGAGAGGAATGTTGGGGTTGGATCCATTATGGCCAGACCCTGAGTATCACTTTAGCATTGTCTTTCCGGGTGCTCGACCTGAGAAGGTCAGCAGAATTGGGTGACATATTTACTTTGTCTCTTTTTCTGAACTAGCATGCTTCCTCTGATAGGAGTTTTTATCCACTACAAAATTCTAAGATGAATTTGTCATGTAAGTTTACACAAAACATAATGAGCAAAACAAACAAACAAACAAACAAAGCCATAATGGGCAAATGTCTCCAGCTATAGTTATGTGGAAAGTCTTAACAATCCTTCAAGCAGTATTTCTTGTATCAATATCTAGTAAAAGGA